>JABUQX010001762.1:45000-48364 GCA_015478945.1 Trachelipus rathkii | reverse complement strand
TTAGCTTTTATTGTATCTCTACACCGTCGGGCTTCTCCTTTCGTCCAGGCATCTAATAGGCCGCCGAAAACGCCATTCTTTCAGAGAAAATATAAAACAGTCCTCACTACCACTTCAAAAGTAATAACGTAACTCGCATTTTATCGGTCGCGGCGCGGTCATATAGTTTTGGGGAAATACGACTTTTTTTAACGTTATGAAATAAATATATATATATATATATAATAAACTTATTTATATATATATATATAAATTATATATATATATAATATATATATATATATATATATATATAATATAATATATAATATATATATATTATATATTATATAATAATATATAAATTTAATAATTAATAATATAAATTTTACTAACTAAATTTACTTTTCTCACTTAGGGCGGCGACGCGCACTTAGTTTTATGCGGAAAACGATTTTTCAAGCTTTATGGACTCCGCCTTACTTAGTTTTTTAACGTTTTTAATAAATTTCGAGATATACATAATTTTATAACTTTTTTATTTATTTTTTTTGTGTCCTAATCCAAAGATTTCACATCTAGGAATAGAGAATTTGAATTTTGATTCTGAACATTCAAATTTTCCGAAAATTTGTTTCATTTTATGTAATTTCTAGTCACCTGCTTACTATAATCTACTATTCACCTTTCTCTTAAAATTTTCTTTCTTTTTTTCTGCTAAATCATCCTTTTCCCTTTTTATTATAGTTGGACGCTTAATCATCTTTAGATACTTGCCACGTCAACATCTTTAAGATTGGGATAAAAAAAAAAGTGCTCTTCAATATACTCAAAATATTTATCATTATTAATTAATTATTTATTGTTAATAATAATAATAATGGCTGGAGTTTGCAAGCGAGAAAATGAAATCGGTTAGTAGCAAAAGAGTAGGATTTTGAGAGTCGTAATATTTAAGAAGAGCGACACTAAAGTTCATTCATTAAAATAAAGGAAAAGGTAAATGAAAAAAAATACTAAGAAGTGGCAGTTTTGGAATTAATGGTGTAGAAGAATGAAAGATTTTGGGAAGGAATGGAGGGGTTTCGTGTAGTGAAAAAAGGGGTGAGGAATAATTTAAGATAGTTAAAAAGGAAGGTATTTTTTTAATAAGAAGACCTTCCCCTCTCCCCAATAGTTATTTGTGCAGATGTTGGAGAAATTTGAAAAATAAAAACGAAGTGATTAAAAGAGATCGTTCGAGGAAATAAATTTGAAAATACATTAGTTTCAGGAAATGATGGAGATGAAACATTGAATAGGTGGTATGAAATAGTTACAAAAATAAATATATTACCATAAAGTCTTTCCAGATGGCATGGCTGTTTCCTGTATTGCAACTGTAAATCATCTGCATGATCCAAAATAAATTGGTACTCTGGGGATAAGAAACTGCTATCTGATTCCTGAGAACTTAGTTCTCGTAGTGGTTCGATTAATGAAACCTGAAAATATAGTAAGTAGGTTAATTTCATGTAAAGATTGTTCATAATTGTGTGCCTTATTATTTGAAAATTAACATTTTTGAAACTACTTATTTTTCAACGGAAATAATTTTTGATTTGTAGTAATTTTAATTGGGAAAAGTAGCCAACTTTTAATTTTGTAAGAAAACTGATGTGTGCAATTTTGGCTGAGAAACTTTTGAAAAATGGGTTCCTCTTTATTCAATAGAGTCGGGGTGGGATTTATATTCTTTCATGTTTAGTTATAACTAGATTAATAGTTGTTTGTAATATGTAAAATTACGCAGGACATTATTAACTAGGCAAATGTTGAAACCAGGATTGTGGATGTGTCAACCATAACCTCAGAGCACCCTATAAATAAAAAATTGCATTCTATATGTGCCAGCCAAACATTTTGCATCCATATTAAAATAAACCAATTATGCCGAACATTCTCATACTCATGCAAATTAAGCAGATATCCACATTCGAAATTATTTATAGATATTGAAAATACACCTACAAATTTCTGATACTTGTCAATAATATTGCTAAATATAAATATACTTGTCCATTAACTGGACGTCAATAATTAATTAAAAGAATTTGAGAACCTGCTTAGCAAGGAGTAACTGAGCTTCAAGACGGGGATGCAGAAGGTATAAGGCATGATCAATGCTTTCTTCACTCACTTCACACGAGATCTCTAGCTTAACCTATGGTATGAAAGATAATTTATTAGGATATATATATATATATGACAAATCTGCTTTCATGGAACTTCTGCAATGAGTTGAAACAAATCTTCATTGAAATATGTGAAGCATTTACATCTGCAGTAATTAAAAATCAGATATGTAATACACTACTACTACTACATAGTTTTTAAATATTTTCGATATTTTAATTTTGGTTATATATATAACATACTTTCTTCTTTGTAGCTTCTTTTGTTATAACGTCCTTTAAGATGGAAATAGTTGATATATTGTCCGACTTGAAGACTGCTTCTGAGGCTTCGTAGCAACACTGAAGCTGAAATATGAATAAAATTACTGACTAAACTGGATTTATTAAGAAATACTGATAATTTTTATTTTTTAAAAAAAATAAATTAGAAAAATAATTTTAATTAGTTTTTCTTAAGTTATTCAAGAAGATTTTAATGATAAGTTTTCCTATAGTGTAATTATTTTAATTAATTTTCATTTATTTATTAATTATTTTAAATTATCAGTCTCCTGGTAGTAAGACATTTGTCTTTTGAATTTAGATGTAATTTTTCTTTATATTTTCCCCCGGCTTTTGGATAGGGTCGAGTCAAAGGCCAAAAGGCTTATAAACTTTTCTGCACTTTTTCAATTCACTTGACCCTCTATTCTTTGCGGCGCGATGTTGGTGCTTTATCTCTTTTCTATAGGTACCACAGCGGCAGGTGTTCGAGGGAACTTATCACTCGCGACCATCAACCACCTTTACGACGCCCTCGTAGCGCAAGGGGTGCTGTGTCAGCGCATGAGTTTTGTGTTAATATTGGTAACTCCAGGCTATAGTTCGCTGCTGTGCTTCCTTCTTTCCTGCCACCTTTGTTCTGTGGAATTCTCTTCCATCTTCTGTTTCCTGCTGAATTTAATATCTCTCACTTTAAAGCTCAAGTTTTCACTGCGTAGTTTGCGTTAGTTGATTGAATATCTGAGGTGTGCAACACCCCCTCCTTGAATAAGGCTCTGCCCGTGAGCGGTGGTGACAACTGTAAAAAAAAAAAAGGAAAGAATAGATTCTTTACAACTTTACCGTCCCTGCAAGACTAAGATAAAAATTATTTTGAGGAAAGTATTCATTTTCAGAAGTCAGAATATTCCAAGGGTATTCTTTTTTATTAGTTTTTATGTTGATTT
>JABUQX010001762.1:15000-37500 GCA_015478945.1 Trachelipus rathkii | reverse complement strand
TTGAATAACTTAAGAAAAACTAATTAAAATTTATTTTTTCTAATTTATTTTTTTTAATAAAATAAAAATTATCAGTATTTCTTAATAAATCCAGTTTAGTCAGTAATTTTTATTCATATTTCAGCTTCAGTGTTGCTACGAAGCCTCAGAAGCAGTCTTCAAGTCGGACAATATATCAACTATTTCCATCTTAAAGGACGTTATAACAAAAGAAGCTACAAAGAAGAAAGTATGTTATATATATAACCAAAATTAAAATATCGAAAATATTTAAAAACTATGTAGTAGTAGTAGTGTATTACATATCTGATTTTTAATTACTGCAGATGTAAATGCTTCACATATTTCAATGAAGATTTGTTTCAACTCATTGCAGAAGTTCCATGAAAGCAGATTTGTCATATATATATATATATCCTAATAAATTATCTTTCATACCATAGGTTAAGCTAGAGATCTCGTGTGAAGTGAGTGAAGAAAGCATTGATCATGCCTTATACCTTCTGCATCCCCGTCTTGAAGCTCAGTTACTCCTTGCTAAGCAGGTTCTCAAATTCTTTTAATTAATTATTGACGTCCAGTTAATGGACAAGTATATTTATATTTAGCAATATTATTGACAAGTATCAGAAATTTGTAGGTGTATTTTCAATATCTATAAATAATTTCGAATGTGGATATCTGCTTAATTTGCATGAGTATGAGAATGTTCGGCATAATTGGTTTATTTTAATATGGATGCAAAATGTTTGGCTGGCACATATAGAATGCAATTTTTTATTTATAGGGTGCTCTGAGGTTATGGTTGACACATCCACAATCCTGGTTTCAACATTTGCCTAGTTAATAATGTCCTGCGTAATTTTACATATTACAAACAACTATTAATCTAGTTATAACTAAACATGAAAGAATATAAATCCCACCCCGACTCTATTGAATAAAGAGGAACCCATTTTTCAAAAGTTTCTCAGCCAAAATTGCACACATCAGTTTTCTTACAAAATTAAAAGTTGGCTACTTTTCCCAATTAAAATTACTACAAATCAAAAATTATTTCCGTTGAAAAATAAGTAGTTTCAAAAATGTTAATTTTCAAATAATAAGGCACACAATTATGAACAATCTTTACATGAAATTAACCTACTTACTATATTTTCAGGTTTCATTAATCGAACCACTACGAGAACTAAGTTCTCAGGAATCAGATAGCAGTTTCTTATCCCCAGAGTACCAATTTATTTTGGATCATGCAGATGATTTACAGTTGCAATACAGGAAACAGCCATGCCATCTGGAAAGACTTTATGGTAATATATTTATTTTTGTAACTATTTCATACCACCTATTCAATGTTTCATCTCCATCATTTCCTGAAACTAATGTATTTTCAAATTTATTTCCTCGAACGATCTCTTTTAATCACTTCGTTTTTATTTTTCAAATTTCTCCAACATCTGCACAAATAACTATTGGGGAGAGGGGAAGGTCTTCTTATTAAAAAAATACCTTCCTTTTTAACTATCTTAAATTATTCCTCACCCCTTTTTTCACTACACGAAACCCCTCCATTCCTTCCCAAAATCTTTCATTCTTCTACACCATTAATTCCAAAACTGCCACTTCTTAGTATTTTTTTTCATTTACCTTTTCCTTTATTTTAATGAATGAACTTTAGTGTCGCTCTTCTTAAATATTACGACTCTCAAAATCCTACTCTTTTGCTACTAACCGATTTCATTTTCTCGCTTGCAAACTCCAGCCATTATTATTATTATTAACAATAAATAATTAATTAATAATGATAAATATTTTGAGTATATTGAAGAGCACTTTTTTTTTTATCCCAATCTTAAAGATGTTGACGTGGCAAGTATCTAAAGATGATTAAGCGTCCAACTATAATAAAAAGGGAAAAGGATGATTTAGCAGAAAAAAAGAAAGAAAATTTTAAGAGAAAGGTGAATAGTAGATTATAGTAAGCAGGTGACTAGAAATTACATAAAATGAAACAAATTTTCGGAAAATTTGAATGTTCAGAATCAAAATTCAAATTCTCTATTCCTAGATGTGAAATCTTTGGATTAGGACACAAAAAAAATAAATAAAAAAGTGAGCTATAACCGATCTGGAAAAGACTAAAGCAAAGGATATAAATTATAGGATAGCTAACTATGATCAACATATCAGGAAGGTATTTGTATACGTGAGAGAAGGACTAATCAATATTTTAACAATAAAGATCGGTTTAAAACTAACGAGGGGAAAGAGATGTGGATCAAAGTCGTAACCAGAAGGCATAAAACAAATAGCACTTTTGAGAATGGTTAAAAATTAAAGATAATTAAAGGAATCACGTAGAGTCGATATAAAATTTAAAAAATGAATTGATGCACAAAGGAGAAACAACTGATCAACTAACAAGTGGTAAGTATATAATGTTCGGAGATTGGCAAATGACGAAACTTATGCTTATGATTAAAGGTGAGGTCCTTGACAGCAGATTGAAAATAAATTAGTATATAATGAACTAGAAGAGAAGCAAGTAGCATCTAATGAGAGAACGATGAAAATATATTAACTGCTGTTATGTAGGATGAATACAATGCCTGGTGGAGAAAGTGCTGTACAGCCCATCCTCGATTATCCCATAATATTTAAAACGTTCGTGACTCTTGAGTATTACTTTCCAACTACTGGTCACAAATGATGTTATTAGATCATATTAAGAAATCATTCACCACCACCTCTTCTCACCAAGGACTGGGTGTAAGGTGACGCAACATGCACCGGAAACATGAATAGAAGAATATGACGCCAGTCAAAAAAGAAAATGCCCAACCATACCGTCCCTTTTGATACCTTTTTAGTTGAGAACTCGGTCACAGTCAGTAAAATCCCAGTCCTAGATGCTCTCACGGGACCGCGAACGCGACCCTTCAACTTATGGCATCTCTTCCTAATGTAGGGCTCAGTTCCTGGCCCAGGGGGCCACAACCAAACACCCTCACAAAACCCCCCCGCCATTCATTCCTATTTATACACCTTTCTTCTCACCTCTGCCCAAACTCACATTTCTCTCCTGCCAGGTATTCCTTTACTGACTCAACCACTTTTCTTTCAGTCTCCCAGCCAGTCGTTATTCCCGGCACAATCACCACTATCCATCCTTTCACATTGACCAAATCATCTCATCATACTTGCATTTATTCTCTCATGTACCCCCCTTTTCACACCCACACAACTATCTAATACGTGCATTCCTCATTTTATCAATTCTTCTTCACATACTAACACGCCCCTAAGAGTGTCCATCTGAACACATCGTACTTTAGATCTTATACCTCTCTATCTCCGACCATAGTTTCACTTACTTATAAATTATACAACAAGGGTAGCAACACTCCCTCATGTAAAAGACCCTAGCGCACTTCAAGACTTAGTTCCCCTTACATCCACAAAAGATTGTTATTTGCACCAGCCACCTCTCTACCATTCACAAATTTCCTCTACACTCTGCATCATCCGTTCCTTTTTCATCCAACATTTATCCTTAAATTATTTAAACTCAGACCCACTGTTATAGCTGCTGCTCAGCATCTAACATAACTTCACACCGGGGACTGTCCTCACGTTCACAACTCAATAACCCTTACTCTTATCCACGTGTACTTCAAAACCATCCATACCAATCCTCTTCCAACTCTTTCAGATTTGTCACACATAAACCCAAATCATCCGCATATAATAGGTAGTGCATCCTTTCCCACTCTCTTCCATTCTCACTCTAACACCATTCTCTGCCCTACCCCATTCCTAATTATCTCAATAACCCCATCCTATTTATGTCAAATTGGAATAACAAGGAGAATAACACATCCCTGTCCTCACTCCGCTATTATATTAAAACCAATCACTTTCGACTCCATTTAATTCTTACACACGCTTCACTATCGTCATACCAACACTTTTGATTCAATCAGAAGCAAACCCCAACCACCATATATCACTAACACCTGCCATAGAACCTTCCCTATTAATTCCTATTCATATAGCTGTTGCAAAAATCCGATAAAACCAAAAATACATTTTTATTCTTCTTTCTCCCTCATTTTTCAATCATTTGGTTTCAAGATAAAGATTGATCCACAACACCTCTACTACTTCTAAACTACACCTTGTATTCTTCACAATTCAGGTCCTTCAGTCACTCGACGCACTCTTTCGGCCAAATACCATACCAGCATATATCCTTCCTACAACACTCAGTAAACACACTCCCCTATTAATTCTCTACAGTTACCCTTCCCTTATAATGTAGGGCACATTTACTGCTCTCTCCAATCCCTCCAATTATTTATACCCTCTATAAACGCTTTGTTACACAACTTCTAAATCCATCAATCGCTCATCTCGCCTCCGTTCATGTTGATATTTCACCAGTAATTCAGTCTTGTACCTGTCAGATTACCATCATTCAACCTCCTCCTTAATAATGACCTCGATCCCCAAAATATCTATTTCCTTTTCTTTGCACCATTCAAACCCCATCACACACATTTACTATTCACTCTTCAATACTGCCAATGTTATGCAGATTTTCGAAGTGATCCCTCCAGCAATCCTCTCACACCATTTTATCCAGTTACGAATAGCACCATCTCTATTTCATTATTTCTAAGCAGATTCCCCTTATTCTCATTTCCTAACCTTTCGCGCTTCCTTTCCAGAAGAGCTTCCTATTCCGTTTTAAAAGTCCCCATTCATCCTCCTTTCCAAACTACTATTCATTTACCTTTTTTTTTCCCTCCTACGTATGTATCTTTTTAGCATTTCTTTTTTTTCCTCCTTTATATAATTCCAAACTTCTTTCTTTTGAAACCTTCATCATTGACATTTTAGTACAACTTTGAACCACGCTCTTTTAACTTTTAAACCGCTGCATCAACTCTTTCATTCCATCACTCACTGTTAACATTCACACTTACTTTTTTTGCACTACTTAACAACCACTTCCTTTATTGCTTCCAGATTTGTTCAGTTTTCAGTTTCAACTTGTTCACATTCATACTTATCCTTATTACCTCGGGAATTAAAATACATCTAAAAACAATCTCCTTCGCCAAAAACAAAATCAATCCTGGCTTTCCCTTTCCAATACCATTCTTATACCTACAACTCGTAGTTATACGTTATTGAATTTACTCTTGTTTTAAAAAAAGTTATCGTTCATACCTCTCCCCTTCACAGAAATCATCATCTTTCCTACTTTATTCTCATTTCTCCCAAACCCCAAAAAGCCCACCTGTGTATACCATCCCTTTATTGATCATCATCCAACCATATTTTAGGTCCACCCAAACAAAAATCAATCTGCAAGCTAAAACTCACCCCATCCAACACATCATTCAGATTATCCAAAAAAAAATCGCTCTTCAACATTACCTCAGATGCGACCATATGTTCACAACCACACACACTTTTACCTGTTCAAACTTGAATTTAACCATTAGAATTTAGTACTTGCTACACAAAATCTTACCACAGCTTGTACCACAAGTCACTGCATCAGAAATGGCAACTCCTTTTCCCACACACTCATTTTTTCACCGTTTCCTTTCATCTTTGGTTTCAGTCACAAACCAGAGCCAAATCAAATTTGCCCTTTCTTAAATACATCCATCACCTTCTCTCTCTCAACCTTTATTCCCCTTACCTTTCCATTTACCCATACGATTAATACATGTTTCTTCGAAAGGTTAGTAGAAAGGGGGATAACGCGCTTAGGCGATCACGACCCTCTCTGAGGCATGCATTAGCATTCCTGGAAAAAATAAGTGGTAGTAGTGAGCAGCCAACCCAACTACCACCGTCCATTTAGTCGCCTTCTACCACACGCAGGACATCCGATGTGGACAATTTCTTTCAATAAGGATGTCTGTAAGATGTTGTCTAGAAGAGGGGTGTGGGTATAAAGTATGTGTATATGATATGTGGATAAAAGGTGGTGTCTGTAAGATGTCTGGAGGATGAGTGTGGAAATGAACACAGAAAAGAAAGGCGAACCATTAGGCACTGGAATGTCATGGGAGACCCTACATACAATACCAATTGGTGAGACATAACAAAAGCAAGAGCCGTTATATGCTAAACACATCTTCACTAGTTTGAAATTACAAAATCAACTGTACTATTTCTTAACCCATAACTGTTTCTTAAAAATCAAGAAAAGAAATATTTTTGCAGTTGATCAAAAAATTGTTTCTAGTAATTTAATTAAACATCAATCTGTATACAAAAACAATTTTCTGAAATTAACAGGTTATTTTTTTTTTCTATATATATATAATATATATATATATATATACTAATATATAAATTTATATATATAGTTAGTATATATATATAATATATATATAGTATATATTATATATATGTATATATATTATATTATATATATTATATATATATATATATGATTTTCTTTTTCAGGAAATGATAACTGACCTTTACATTGATAAATTTAAATTTAAAGGTATCAATGTCAAAAGCGAGTTCCTCAGACTCTTTGGAAACTTTGGACAATTATTGTTCACACGATGTTCAACACCTAATCAACTTTTTCAAAGCTCAGTGAATAACCGAGAATGATGTTTCATGTTTTTATTGCAAATTACAAACTAATGCAAATATAACAAAAACTATATAAATTACATACACTGTATGAAAATGAAGTTTTATTAATCCACTAAGATTAAGTTTAGCAGAATTGCCACAATATAAATAAATACCATCATATTTAATTTTAATCTATTTTTTGGCAAAAGCAATTTTCATTGAATGTGTTGGAGTAATTTTAAAGCCTTGAAGGGCATCTTTAGCGGCAGCAGACTGCATTTCATTTTCAAATTCCACGAAGGCGATGTCGTGTCGTCCAGGAACAAGACGAACTTCCTTAAATCCAGGAAACCTGAAGAAATACAGGAAAAATTTATTTAAGAAACATTTCATATTCTTTCAAAAACAAAAATAAAATACTAATTACCCCTCTGTCCAATACATGCAGCCCCTTATTTTAAATTATAAAATGAAACTTTTAAGGTGCAGTATAAATTTGATGCTTTAAGAGTGAAACTCTGTCAATAATTTAAAACAAAAATAATAAATATAAAGATTGGTCGAAATTTTGACAATCAATGGTTTGTTTACGTTAGTTTTTTTTTTTAAATTTTAATAATAATTAATATGTATTAATGTGATAATTTATTTATATTTAAGAAGCCACATGGGCCTAGCTAGACTGTTCCCAGTCAAACCAACAAAAAATTTAATAAATAAGAATAATAATACCTAAAGCCGCATGGGGCCTATCTAGACTGTCTCAGGCAACCCATAACAATTAATAATTAGGAATAATTATTCTTAATTATTAATTATTAAGGTTGACTGGGACTGTCTAGAAAGGCCCATGTGGCTTCTCTGAAATTATTATCTCATTTATTAATTATTTAGGATGACTGGGACATTCTAGAGGTCTCGATTTTTATTATTCTATAATTATTCAATATTGTGGTGTTTGACTGGCCAGTCTAGGTAAAGGCCCTATGTGGCTTCTTATTATATACTATTCATTAATACACCATTAAATATTAATTAAAAATATCCTTAATTCTAATTTTTTATGGTTGACTGCGGACATTCGTAGAGGGGCCATTATGCGCTTCTCAATTAATAATTTTATTGTCGACTGGGACAGTCTAAAATAGGCCCATGTGGTTTCTTAAGTATTATTCTTTTTTATATGATTGACTGGGACATTCTAGAGGATCAATGTGGTTAAATTTATTTTTGTAAATTATTAATTATGTGTTGTTGACCTTGGGACAGGTCTAGTAGGACCCACTGCGGCTTCTTAGTATTATTCTTATTTAATATTTATTAATGGGTTGACTGGGGACATTCTAAGAGGGGCCAATGGCGGCTTCTTAATTTATTAATTCTTTATTTGGCTGGGACAGTCTAATGATTATTACCATGCGGCTTCATATATGATATTATTTCTTATTCTCCTATGGGTTGACTGTGAAGACATTTCTCAGAAAGGTTAATGCAAGCTTATACAATTAAATTTATTCTGTAGTATTAAATAATAATTCTATAAGAAAGACTCAATAAAACCTCCTAGAAAATTGTTTCTAAGTCAACCCCGCACTATTATAATTTATGAAAGAATAATACCTTAATGATATAGCAACGCATATGGTCATTATTTAGAACTGTCCCATCCACCAATCTAAATTAAGAAAAGAAGCGCGCATTGGCCCTTAGAATGTCCCGTCAACCCATAATAAATAAATTAAAGTAAGAAATAAATAAATTAAGAAGCAGCATAAGCCTATTCTAGACTGTCCCAGTCAACTATAATAAAGAAATAGTATAATAAATAATTAAAAATACAATTATGAAACCGCATTGACCCGCCGCTAGAATGTCCCACTCAACTCAATAAATATGAATAATACTAAAGAAATCTGCATGGTCCTTTTTAGACTTGTCCCAATCACAACCATTTAAAAATTAATTAATTAAGAGAAAGCAGCATTAGCCCTCTAGAATGTCTCAGTAGTTAACTCATAATAAATATCAAAATAAATATAAGAAAATATTTAAGTGAACGATTGGGCCTATCTAGACTGTCCAGTCAACCAATAATTACATACATTCTAATTTAATAATAAAAATAACTAATAAAAGAAGCCGCATTAACCCCTTTAGAATGTCCAATAAAATATCTATAATAAATTAAAGCAAAATAACTTAAGAAGAGCCGAACCAAAATCTCATGGTCAGATTTTTTAGAGATGGTCCCAGTACAACCCAATAAAAAATTTAATTAACTGCTGTATCAACTTTTTATTCATATCTAGAATATGTGTAACCATTATAACTTTCTTAATATATATCAACCATTAATAAATTTCAAACAATAATTTAATTATTAGGTTATTAAAGAAAGCCAAACAATGGCCTATCTAGTACTGCCATCAACCAATAATAAAATAATTAAAAATAAGTAATTAAGATAACAGCATGACCCTCATAGATATGTCCCCATCAAAGTCATAATAAATTAAGATAAACTTAATATTCGTTGGTAATCCTATTGTCCATTATTAGAACAAATTGTGCCCCAATCTCAACAATAAAATTAATAAATAGAACAGCCGCACGGGCTCCCTCAATAGAATGTCGCAATTCATAGCCCATAATATAAAATAAATAAAATTGAAACTTAAAGAAGTCCGCAACATGGGCCGATCAGGTAACTAACTTCACGTCCTATTCCCTATCTTCAAAGCCAAATAAATCTACCTCTCGTTGCGCCCTCTCTCCAAGCAATATCTAATGTTCGTTTTCTAATCCAAGAGGTTTTGGCATTTAAAATTGAGACAAGACAAATAATTCAAAATCTGGAAAATTAAATGTGTTCAGTGAAAAATTTTCTTACATTTTAAAATGACTTCAAAATAATGACCAAAGAAAAAACAATATATATAATTTCGTCATGGCATCTGACCATTAATGATTTCCAATTTTAACCTATGAGAAGAAGCTTCACTATGTAAACTGGGTTCAAATCGTACAATGAAACAATTTTTATTAATAAGCTTTTATTAGCAAAACACTAAAGAATGTTAGCATTCTATGTCTTTAATAAACTAATTGAATAGCATTTGAACATATTTGCCTTAATTTAGTTTAATATCAAAGGCACAAATTTAAAAAGCATAAAGAAGCTAGAAAATTTTAAATTTAATTTTATACTAGTAGTAAATTTTATATTTTTTTCTATTGAAGTTAAATCACGTATATATATTATAACAAAAAATAAAAATAAAAAAATAATATTTAAAAAAAAATAAAAACAAAAAGCAAAAAAATGAACTGCAATAAAAAATATTTATATATACCAAAATAAAATAAATCAAATCATTGTCAAGTAACTCTTGTTATGATTTCTTTATAAAAAAATAATTTGATGATAAAATCAAGGTGAATTTTTAATTTTGATTTTTTTAATATGAATTTTCAAATATAAAATAAATTATAAAATAATTAAATTTATAAATGAAATAAAATAATATATAAGTAGGAATATTACGATGAATAATATAACTTTTAATATAGTTAACTTGATATTATAATATTATATATTTATATATAATATATTATATATTTAATATATATTATTATATATTATAATATATATTATAAAATGTTATATATTATTACTATATAATAATAATATATCTATATAAATATATACTTTGCCAATCCACTATAAACTATATATATATATATAATTTATACAGATAATTTCAACTTTATTATTTATACTTAATATTATTAAGATAATATAACTTATTTAAATTTTGAAAAAGTATAATTAATTTTTTGTTGAAATAAATATATATATTAGTTTATTATTATAAATTACATTATAATATAATTGATATATATTATCTCTATAGTAATAATAATTTAAATACATAATTAATAAATAACTATGTTATATCTCAATTTAAGACATTCCGATAAAAACTATATTATAATATTATTATAATATTAGTATATATAATATAAGATATTCTATATTTTAATTTTTACTTGTATACTTATTTTATCACGTAAAATATAAGCTCTAAAAATTGTAATTATACCATCTACATCATCAATGATTCATTCATAATCTCCATACATATAAATCTGCATAAGATATCTCGCCAAAATATCTCTACAATTATATTTTGAGTGTTGACAAAGTTTATAAATTTTATTTAAGCTTACATTAAGAATGCAGAGAATTACCAAATTGTGTAATGTTGCTCACACAAAAACGAACTTCATTTCTTCAGGAGCGGTAGTCTGTTTCCCATTAGAAATCATTGCGCACCTTCTATGTGCGCTACCTCTCTGATAACAGCCCTCGATAAAAAGATGAAGCAATTAAGAAAAAGAACGTAGAAAGAAAGGTTTATAGCTCCGCTTTTAGCGACCCCCCACCCCCACATCTTGAATTTCTTAAGCGGAAATGTGTAGTACCATACTCAGAACACTTCAATATCAATAATTTTCGAAGCAAGTCATTGCACTAATCCCAAGACAATGCGTTTCGGTTTAATCTTTAATGACCTCTCTAAATATTATATAATTGGTTGCTGGACTATGTGCAAACAAAAAATTATTAAAATAAATGTACTAAAGGCAATGATGAGGACTTTTATCAAACATATTAATTGAAATATAATTTATTTAAGTAATGAAATATTCAGTATATAAAAATGCAAATAAATATATATATTTGTTTTTTACATACCAAATATTTTATTAGTTGTTAGAAAAAACTGTTATATAATATATAGAGAGAATATATATTTTTTAAACACTTTCTATAACAATATGATAATACTAATTCTTTCTTATAACTCCTAACTATTTTCAAAATTGTTACGTCAAATTTCTCCTAGAAACTAACTTACATATGCTGAACGAATGTGGAAATGTACATTTGGAAATATTTATATTAATAAATAAAAACATGTCTATATATAGTTAGGTGAGATTATTATAACAAGCCTTATATATATATATACTATAGTAATATTATACTTATTTCTCTCTAATCTGGAGCTGTATATAGTAAATGATTTATATCGAGGCGTCTACTTATTAATGTTCGACATAACGTCATAACGCACTCTTATAAATCTTATATATCTATTTGTTATATTTATTACCTATAACTTTTAAATAGAAAATAATTATTTAAAACTTGATTTTAAATTTTGATTATTAAGCGAATTAAACCATCAAACAATTTGAGAGTCTAGATATGATGTGATTCGCCAACTGTACTGTAGGTCATACATCTTGAACTTGAAGATTCTAACACACGGCCAGGCCCCCAGGCGAAGTTAAGAAACACATAGATTTTATTTACGCCTCATGTGACAGTAACCTCCTTACCATAAAGATTGATAAAAAGACCTGAAGGATCCTGAAATGCTTTGTTATATAAACCTTGACTTACCAACAAAAAATGCCTCTTATGATAAAGATGCATGGTAAAATTGCAAGGATCCGTTTTTTTATATATAAAATGTTTGTGAGAGTTTGCAGAAGAGTGTCATTGACAGGTATTAGTGATTGCAAAATAATAACTCAGGCATTTATCAAATGTATACTGATTACTATCTGAATTTAACTAAATAGTAAAGTGCTAAAATTATAAGCAGAGATTAAAAAATATTTTATAAGCTACAGCAAGTTGTAAAATACTAAATTCAAAATACATTTACCTGCAAGTATTAAATTTTATTCTGGATTAAATAAGTTAATTGCAAGTGCGTCAATTAATATTATTTACCTTCCAATAAAGTTCTTCTCGTCACATATTATCAACGAAAGTCATACATTTTTGCTCAATACTTAATACTACTAATAAAGAATAATGGTTTCCACTTTTATATATTGTATCCAGTACCTATATACCTATATGGCCGGATTTTCAAATATATATTGCCTATATATCCTTTGCCTAGAAATTATGTATCTTGATATCTTTTTCAAAACTAAAAGGATAATAATTTAGAGGGAGCATTAAATAGAACTGAATAAATAGGTATAGACGTTATTGAATTGCAGCCGATTATCACCATTTTAGACAAGTGAAGATTACACTGACAAAGAAGCATTCATGAAAAGTCAAGCAGATATATGCAGAATAATCACATGTGATTCTTTGTTGTCAAACGCTTGTTGACAAGATAGTCTTATCGATGTTAGGCATTTCTATAAATTAACTAGCTCTGCTAATTTAGAAGCGAGACTTGCAGAATGTTATGCTACAATAGTTTCTAATCCTTTATTATACTTTTTTAATTTTTATATATTTTTAAGTTTTCAAAACAAAAAATTTGTGTAAAATATATTTTCTTTGTGTGTATCAATAGGGGCTATTCTTTCAGTAGAACAGAGATAGGGACTAAGCTAGTGTGAGAAAGTTGACAGAATGTCCAACCATCTCGTCTCGTCACAAAGAATGAAAGAGAGTGCCGAGAGCATACGCACGATGAATCATGTCTTTCCATCTTAGACAGTATTTTAAGGTCTTTCGGGTGGGATCATAGTTTACGATGGGTACGCTTTGGTCGTATATAATAAGATACTAAAGACATAAAATAAAATAGAAAGACAATTATTGGCAAGAGAGGACGCGAGGTAGCTATGCCGATTGAATAGTAAAATACGAGAGAAAAATAGTACGACCTCTTCATACAATAAGCTTTTACAGTATCTGTTTAATTTGTTAATCATTCGAGGAAATAATTTATTAGTTTATAAAGTTATATGGATAATCAACCCATTTTAAAGTGTAATATCGCTTCCATCACTATACACTAATTACATTATGTAATAATAATATATGATATACACGCAGTCTACATACATAATTAAGTGTAAGCAACTGGCTTTAATACACATAGTACTGAAAAAGAATATAGGAGTGGTAAAGTTAAATGCTTACGTTATTATAAAGATTTATCGAGTCAATATAATGGATCGATGATAAAATTAGGTTTCAAGAATATGTAGTAACTATTGGCATAAAGTTGCATATCTATGAAATAATAATTGAAAGATATTGAGTTAATATTGTAGTTTAGGAATAATACAATATATACGTAAAATATATAAATATTAAAAATTACATAAGTTATATAGTATTCTATTGAGAATGATTTTTTTTACTAAAATACAGTGAACATTCACAATCCATCCTACAAATTACATTAATTATAATGTGGTAACTATTGTGACGCTAGGATGACCACGCAAATCTATAGTAGTAGTTTTTTTAATTAATGTTTTTTGAACCGAAGTTAAAAAATGCAGTATATATAGACTCAGCTAAGTTGATTCAGTGTATCCTAAATTATGTAGAACTAATGTATCCTATTTAAATAATGGTGATTTATTAATAAGCAATTTTAATGACAACTGTAATTAATAGAAATGATAGCTTAATTAACAATTAATAGTGTCTCTATTTTTCTTTTCTTAGCAGTACGATTTATGTGTCAAATGTATTCACTATAAAAATATAAATGATATATTACGTTCTTTAGTTATTAGACAAACAGAATGAATTAAAAACGTATTATGCAAAATAACTTAAAAGGCAAAATATCAGAAAAGAGCCATTGAATTACAGGGGAGGAGACTGAGAGAATTTGACTATAACTGTAGAGGAGAACATATCTCGAAAAGTATGAAACTTACAGGAAACCAAATAAACATATTGGAACAGCGTACTCACACAGCTTTCAATATAATACGGTAATGTCAGAGGAAAAAAAATCGATAAGAAGTACGAGACTACTAATACATAAAAATTAATTACATATTTTGAATCAGCGTGAACAAAATCTTTATAATAGAGCGAAAAAATGTAAGGGAATATATGAAATATATAGATGTGTATTACAAAACTAACGAAATAAATTCTTTTTTCTCAATTGTTGTAGAGCGCATTTGTATCTATTCAAGAGTTCTGTGGTCTCATCGGCCTCTAGGTGCTGAACTGTTGGGACCATAAGATTTAGCCCCCCTTATTGTCCTTCTCCATTTACGGCTCGGAGCACCTTATATGGAATCGATCTGCAGTGTTATCAGCATTGAACTTTATTACAGATTTTTATAAGGGGCTATCGGCCGTATTGGAGTACAGAGGAGGGACGATAAAAACTTTACATATATAATAATCTTATTTACTACGATTGATACCTCTTTGTCTTGGCCTTTCTTACATATCTTATAGTAGTACTCTTTCTGATTTTTTTTTAATTAGTGGCTTATCGTTTTGAAAATGCACTTTTTAATTATAAGCTAGAAGGTCAATTCCGATTTCTGCGGACAACAAGTATCCATCTGTAGCTTGATTAATGGGTTAGAGTTATTACTTAGGCCCTTTTAATAGCTGGAATATATATGCTACTTAAATAAAAATAAATATTATTTAAAACTGGATGAAAGTTTTAATCAAGTATATAACCAAAATCGTGACAAAATATTTTTTGTTACGCTCCTTTACTCTTGAGCCACTCTCTCAGATCCTACAGCTTTCCACTTTTTATAGTTTAATTACCATTCTCCTCTTGCTCCATCATCTGATAATAGGGGGTAATGTCTCTCATAGAGATCAGGCAAATTTCTCATTCACTTAAATATTTGAGATTGTTCGAATATTGGGATTAAAATAAAGATTTGTATGTACAGCAAGATAGGGATTTAAATAAACATTCTGATATACAGATATAGGAAAGAGGATTTAAGAATTTGAAAATTTTTAGAATGATTATTATATAAATAAGTAATTTTAAACTATATATTATATATATACTATTATATATATATATATTAAACTATTATTATAAAGGAAAGTAAATTTAAACTTTAAATGCTTGGGATTTACTAAAATATTTTGATTAAAGAAAAGTTGGGATTACCTTTACACAAGAAGATTGTTATTAACCTGAAGTGTAAATACATCACGCTAGAAATTTTCATGCTCAGAGAAACGGCGGGTATCCAGCTCACATGCAACACCATATATTATATATATATTATATATTATATCATATATATTTATTAGTATATATATATATATTATATTATGAATAATTATTATTTTATCTGGATATATTTTATATTCTATATGAAATCTAGCAGGCTTATTTAAATTTTTACTTTCGTTTATATATTAAATATTATATTATATATATACATTATATATATATATATATATAATATTTTATATATATTATTATAATATATATATTATATATTTATATATTATTTATATATATATATTATATATATATATATATATATATATATTATATATATTATATATAATATCTATTTAATAATAGAAATAAAAAAAAAAAAAATTTTTCAAAAAAACATGTTGAAAGAAGTGATTTTTTATATTATGTAATTCCCAAAATTATTATATTGCAGATACCTTTTAAAATTTAATAAATAAGAATATAAAAAAAATAAAATAAATAAATATTTTTTTAGCAAATGAAATCGAAACTAAACGTTCTGCTTATTACATTCCTCAGATTCCCGAAAGCAGTTGCTTTGGGAACCAAAGAATCCAATGACCACAGAACAAAAAAAAAAAAAAAAAAAAAAAAAAAAAAAAAAAAAAAAAAAAAAAAACACCTAACTCAAATATTAACATATATCTTTGAACTTGTTAAAAAAGCTGATTATCATTTATCATTAAAACAGTCTAACCAATATGTACTGTTGAAGAAAATAAATGTTGACTAGATAATTAAACAAAATATTTAACTTTAAATATTAAAAAAAATATTATTTAAACGAATACTCTTTAAAAACTCTTTGAAAAATATTTAAGACAAAAATATAAACCTCTTACAGTACCTATGTGTCGTCATAGAGGAATCTACCTTTAACAGCTGGTACCACACACATATTATAAATATAATAAATATTACCATTAACACAGAACATTAATTTTAAAATACGCTATATGTGTTATACAATATAATTATATATATATTATATAATATATATATATATATATATTATAGTGATATATATATATAAATATATATATATATATATATATATAATATATATCAGTGTCTAAAGCTGACATCATTTAACTAGAGAACGGCAGCACCTAAGTAACACAATTTTTTTTTTTTTTCAATTATTCGTCGGAAATATTAAAAAAAAAACAATTTTATCTATATATCCCATAGGGGGCTCGAGCGACGGGGGACAGAGGGGGACGAAGTCCCCCCCGTCGTCCACCGGGAGGCCGAGAGACCCCGACTCCTGCCATCTTTGGGGCGGTTTTACCTATGGTATTCTTTAGTTAAAATTAATACCAAAGTGTAAAGGGAAGTAAATTATCTTTTTTTTTACACTAAAGGAATAACATAGGGTAAACTGCAAAGATTGGCAGGAGTCGGGGTCTTCGCCTCCGGTGGACGGACGGGGGGACTTTCGTTCCCCTCTGTCCCCGTCGGCTCGAGCCCCCTAAATGGGGATGAATAAAATTTCTTCGTAAATGATTTCAGACCTTTTATTGCAAAAAAAAAAAAATAAAAAAAAAAAAATGAATCACACACTTCCCCATTCGCAATAACGTTTAAAGTCTTGACCAGTTATATAAATAAATATATTGGAGACTTTTGTTTTAAGAACTCAAAAAAAAAAAAAAAAAAAAAAAAAAAAAAAATTAATATATTTCTATAAAATTAAAATTTAAAATTAAAATAAATTGAAATAAAGATTACATAAAATAATTATTATTATTAATAATTATTATATATTTTATTATTATTATTATTATTATTATTATTATTATTATTATTATATTATTATTATTATTATTATTATTATTATTCTTGTTTATTATTCATTATTTTATTATTATTTGTATATTATTATTATGTACTATATTTTTAAAATTAGTGAAGCAAAAATTCGAACTCAAAATTGCAAATTATTTCGTACGATTTTTAAGGAACTTCGCAAAATTAAAAACTCGTCAAACTTACGTCTATAGCAACAGTACAGCTTGTACAAATTTGCCATATATAATACTATATATATATATATATATATATATATATATATATATATATATATATATATATATATATATATATATATATATATATATATATATATATATATATATTATATATATATATACGTTATAATGGGGTTAGCCTTAGTGATTGGAATATGCTCTGGGGGAGGGGGGGAGGTTTTGACCTTGGGAGACTGACTTTATTGCAAGTAGTTCTACTGAGCATGTTCCAGCCATTACATTTAGGCACCCCATTTCAAGCAAATTACATAGTTATTTTGCTTATTTACATTTTCGGTTGAATGCTTGCGAGAAATTATCTTCTTCTGCGCTGGGTCGTTCCAATTTATCAAGCACTCCACCACCGATTGAGCAGCTTAAGTAATACGCTATCACATTCTCTTTTCCATGAATATGTTGGAGCAATAATCTGAACCTCTGTAGATATAATACCCACCTCATAATTCTCGGGCTGTCATATTTCTTCTTATTCATAACTGACAAGGGTCTATGGTCCGACTGTAAAATAAACTCCTTGCCATATAAATATGGTTCGTACTTTTTTACACCTGTCACAATGGCTAGAGCTTCCTTTTCTAACACACTATACCGCTGCTGTGTTGGGGATAACTTTTTGCTTCCATACGCTATCAGGTGTAAAACATCGTCTTCTTCCTGCAGCAGTAGAAATCCTAATGAGGTATCAGATGCGTCTACCTGTAAGGTAAACACCTTGTCCAACCGTGGCATCTTTAATATAGGTTTGGACACTAAAGCTTGCTTCAACTTCTCAAAAGCGATCTGGTGCTTTTCTTCCCAGCGTACCTTCGTCGGTTCTCCTTTCTTAGTAAGGTCTGTGAGGGGCGCGGCGATCTCTGCGTAATTTCTCACGAAATCCCTGTAATATGCTGTAAGTTCTAAAAACGATCTGATTTGCTTCTTATTCTTGGGCGGCTCTGCTCTGATGATCTTTTCTACATTATCTTCTTGCAACCCTTTCTCTCCATGCCCGATGTAATGACCCAAGAATTCGACCCTCGACGCTGCAAACTCGCATTTCGTCGGCCTCACAGTATAACCTTCCTCTTGCAGTCTTGAAAGTACATTCTGAATCGTGTCCAAGTGATCATGCCAAGTCCTCGAGTGTATAATGATGTCATCTATGTAGAAGTCGACGTCATTGATCCCGTCAAGGATCCTTCTCATAGCTCGAACCAACGTCGCTCCAGCATTCACCATCCCAAATGGCAACTTCACCTAATGGTAGTGCCCATCTTCAGTTGAAAATCCAGTTTTGTAAGCGTCCTTCGGCCTTATTGGCACCTGCCAATAACCTTTCGCTAAATCGAGCTTGCTATACAATCTATCTGCAGCAAATTTGGAGAACAAAGACTGGGTGGTTGCCATTGGTTCCGGATCAAAAATCGTGACTTTGTTAAGGGCACGGTAATCCGAGCATACGCGTTTGGTACCATCCTTTTTCTGGACTACCACTACTGGAGCTGAAAAAGGTGACGTCGATTTAACAATGACACCCATTGCAAGCATCTTTTCTATTTCCTTCTTCAACTCTTCTCTGGTCGTGTAGGGTAGCATGTACGGTCTTATGCGGATCGGACTTTCATCAATCAGGTCGATTGCGTGGTGGTCATGAAGCGCAGTCCCTGGGATATCGGTGAAGATACCCTCATGTGGCTCCAATACCTTCATCAGTTCCATCTTCATCTCCTCTGATAACTCACTGCTGATCTTAACGTCTTTTAATTCCTCCTTTCTTTTCAATGAAGTATACACCACCGGGACGGGTATATTCTCCTCATCTTCAGCTTCAATGAGCACTGCTGACGCTCCGACTTGTTGGTGAATATCTTGCTCTTTGTTTTCCGCCTCGTCCTCTGCTCTGGAGAGATATTTCTTAAGAAGATTGATGTGGTAAGTCTTTATGACTTCTCCCACTCTTATCCTGTAGTTATCCTGCCCATAAGGTTCCAACACCTCATAAGGACCACCCCACCTCATTAGCATCTTATTGTGGGACGTGGGTAACAGGACTAACACAAAATCTCCCGCCTTTAATCTTCTATTTTTCGTTCTTCTGTCATAATAGCTCTTTTGCTTCGTCTGAGCCTTCGCCAGGTTGTCACGTGCCAACTTTAAAGTGTCGTTCAAACGTTCTTGCAAATCGAAAACATACTTGTAAGTTGATTTGGCCTCTTCAGGATTGATGTCTCCGGCCCAAATCTCATGTAATATTTGCATGGGTCTCCTTACTGTGCGACCGTACAACAACTCGAAGGGAGAAAACCCAGTTGACTCTTGTGGCGCTTCCCTGTAAGCAAATAGTAACGGCTCTATAAACTTGTGCCACTTGCGCACCTGTTCACTACACATTCGTTTCAACATCATCTTTAAAGTACCGTTGAACTTTTCTGTAAGTCCCTGCGTCATGGGGTGATAAATGCTAGAATGTATTTGCTTAATATTTAGCATTTTGGCAACATATTTCATTAACAGCGATGTAAACTATTTTCCATTATCCCTGAGAATCTCCTTTGGTACCCCCAAACGCATAAATATGCTCATTAAGCTTTCAGCAATCTTCTGCGTTGAAATACTTTTGAGCGGTATCGCCTCAGGATACCTGGTGGCAGTGTCAACTAGTGTAAGAACGTACTGATGACCTTCGGACGACGGAGGAATAATAGGTCCGACCAGATCAATTACCACCCTCTGAAAAGGTACTTCTATTAACGGCATTGAGCAAAGCGGTACTTTGGTCACTCTTCCTTAAGAGCAGGTTTTCTGGCATATGTCGCAGGAATAGCAATATTTCATGACATCCTGATAGATGTTTGGCCAGTAAAACTTCTGATTGATCTTGCCCAAAGTCTTCTTAACACCCTGATGACCGCCAAAAATTTCATCGTGTGCTATGCTCAATACTTTCTTCCTATAGTCTTTCGGGACTACTAATATATGTCTCTCAATCTGGTTTTCCATAACTCTCTTGAACAATAAATCTTTTATTAGTACATACTTCCCTTCTTCTCTATCTACGGATCTCCAGATCCTTTGTAATGGGAGGTCCTGCCTCTGTTTAGTCTTAAACTCTGCTCTGTCATGAATCAGTTCCTGTATCTGCCCGCCTTCTGCGTTGGATACTTCTCCAGGAGCTGCTATAATAAGGGCACTTTCCATTCCTTCAGATTCTGACCCTTCCAATGCTTCAAAATCACTTTCAATAGGGAAGATATTGTTACTGTCAGTTTTCTCTGTCTCAGGAACCATGGATGTATCTCTTTCTTCAACTACGGGAGTTTCTTTGTTTTGTTGGATACTGATAACACCTCGATCGCTCGATGTTTCCAAAATGGTTACTTCTGCAGCTTCCACAAGCTCCTTCTTCTCTTCGTGACTGTTCTGGCTGGCATTGCGCCGAGCAGGAGACTTTACGTCTGCGCTCACTTCAACCACATTGGTGACAGGGGAACTCAAACTCTCCAGAGTTTCTTCATCTTGCTCCTTGCAAGGACACGGACTCATGGTCCTCTCCCACTTGTCATCGGGTTCATTCGGGGGTAACGCCCCATCTATATTGCCCAGAATTAAGTCATAGACGATGTCTGGCATTACCACAGCCGTCGCCTTCCCTACGTAGTACGGGGTATCCAGTACCACGTCAGCTAGTGGAATTTCTTAACAGTGTTATCAAGAAGTCGCATACTAGTGAACCCTCCTGTGTAGTTTTCTTCTGGCACGAACCTTTTTCTGAGAACGACGCCATTACATCCTGTGTCTCTTAAAACACGGACACAATAACCATTGGCTACGCCATCGACTACCGGTAAACGATGAGAGTCTTCATCTGTATCTCCCACCATACACAAATCTGTAGACTGTCGTGGTTCTTCACTTGTCATTGACAAGACTTTATCCTCAGCGGATAGCTCCGCGGATGCCACAGTCGTCTTACCATCGTCTTTCTGACGATTATTAAAGGTACTAAACCCTCTACCACCATTACTGAAGGGCGGTACACGGCAGTCTCTCGATATGTGTCCCTTCCTCTGGCACTTGTAACACGTAACAATATTCCTAGTTTCATTAGAGCTTCTATAGCTATCTTTTCTAACATCGTTGCCTTTGGCAACATTAGCCGACACATTACTCTTATGCAGTGATGGGTTGTGGTGTGTGGACTTTCCTTCTTGGTTTCTACCAAAATAATTACTCTGTCTGCTTTTGTAATTGTTCAAGTGACTACCCCGTGGCGCTAAACTGATCTTATGTGCTTGTAAGTAATTCTCAGAACTAGAGATTATTTCTGTCATCTCTTTCTCATTTCTTTCTTTCAAGAACATGGCTAATTCTTTCGGAACCGTGGTCATGTACTTATCGACTGCAATGAACTTTAGTAATTCTTCAACACCTTCTTTGACGTCAGCTGCATCGATCCACTTTTTAAAAGCATCCAAAATCTTTTTCATGTAAACATCTGGATTGTCATCTTCTGTAGGAGTCATTGATTTGAATCTGGCGCGATATCCACTCTCTGTCAAATCATATCGCACCAAAAGAGCTTTCTTTAACATATCATAATTTGTGGCGTCATCAACTGCCATTTCATTATATACCTTTACTGCTTTGCCAGTAAGGACTGACCCCAATAAATAAGAATACTTCTCTCTGGGAATAGAATTCGCTTGGGCTTGCTTCTCGAAAAGAGTTAAATAATCTTCGATATTATTAACCTTCTCATCGAAGTTTGGGATCTTGAGCTTTGGGAGTTTACTTTCTGT
>JABUQX010001762.1:7500-10000 GCA_015478945.1 Trachelipus rathkii | reverse complement strand
AAGATAGCTATAGAAGCTCTAATGAAACTAGTAGTGTTGTTACGTGTTACAAGTGCCAGAGGAAGAGACACATATCAAGAGACTGCCATGTACCGCTATTCACTAATGGTGGTAGAGGGTTTAGTACCTTCAATAATCGTCAGAAAGACGATGGTAAGACGACTGTGGCATCCGCGGAGCTAACCGCTGAGGATAAAGTCTTGTCAATGACAAGTGAAGATCCACGACAGTCTACAGATCTTTGTATGGTGGGAGATACGGATGAAGACCCTCATCGTTTACCGGTAGTCGATGGCGTAGCCAATGGATATCGTGTCCGTGTTTTAAGAGACACTGGATGTAATGGCGTCGTTCTTAGAAAAAGGTGCGTGCCAGAAGAGAACTACACAGGAGGGTTCACTAGTATGCGACTTCTTGATAACACTGTTAAGAAAGTTCCACTAGCTGACGTGGTACTGGATACCCCGTACTACGTAGGGAAGGCGACGGCTTTGGTAATGCCAGACGTCGTCTATGACTTAATTCTAGGCAATATAGATGGGGCGTTACCCCCGAATGAACCCGATGACAAGTGGGAGTGGACCATGAG
Organism: Trachelipus rathkii; assembly: GCA_015478945.1. Classification (NCBI taxonomy): domain Eukaryota; kingdom Metazoa; phylum Arthropoda; class Malacostraca; order Isopoda; family Trachelipodidae; genus Trachelipus; species Trachelipus rathkii. The sequence goes on along the minus strand of JABUQX010001762.1, from coordinate 9,411 downwards.
TCCGTGTCCTTGCAAGGAGCAAGACGAAGAAACTCCGGAGAGTTTGAGTTCCCCTGTCACCAATGTGGTTGAAGTGAGCGCAGACGTAAAGTCTCATGCTCGACGCAATGCCAGCCAGAACAGTCACAAAGAGAAGGAGTTGGTGGAAGCTGCAGAAGTAACCATTTTGGAAACAACGAGTAATCGAGGTGTTATCAGTATCCAACAAAACAAAGAAACTCCCGTAGTTGAAGAAAGAGATACATCCATGGTTCCTGAGACAGAGAAAACTGACAGTAACAATATCTTCCCTATTGAAAGTGATTTTGAAGCATTGGAAGGGTCAGAATCTGAAGGAATGGAAAGTGCCCTTATTATAGCAGCTCCTGGAGAAGTATCCAACGCAGAAGGCGGACAGATACAGGAACTGATTCAAGACAGAGCAGAGTTCAAGAATAAACAGAGGCAGGACCTCACATCACAAAGGATCTGGAGATCCGTAGATAAAGAAGAAGGGAAGTATGTATTGATAAAAGATTTGTTGTTCAAGAGAGTAATGGAAAACCAGATAGAGAGGCATATATTAGTAGTCCCGAAAGACTATAGGAAGAAAGTTTTGAGCATAGCATACGATGAAATTTTTTGCGGTCATCAGGGTGTTAAGAAGACTTTGGGCAAGATCAATCAGAAGTTTTACTGGCCAAATATCTATCAGGATGTCATGAAATATTGCTATTCATGCGATATTTGCTAGAGGACTTGTTCAAAAGGAAGGGTGACAAAGGTTCCGCTTTGCTCAATGCCAATAATAGAAGTACCTTTTCAGAGGGTGGCGATTGATCTGGTCAGACCTATTATTCCTCCGTCGTCCGAAGGTCACCAGTACATTCTTACATTAGTTGACACTGTCACCAGGTATCCTGAGGCGATACCGCTCAAAAGCATTTCAACGCAGAAGGTCGCTGAAAGCTTAATGAGCATATTTATGCGTTTGGGGGTACCAAAACAGATTCTCAGTGATAATGGAAAACAGTTTACATCGCTGTTGATGAAAGATGTTGCCAAAATGCTAAATATCAAGCAGATACATTCTAGCAGTTATCATCCCATGACGCAGGGACTTACAGAAAAGTTCAACGGTACTTTAAGATGATGTTGAAAGGTATGTGTAGTGAACAGGTGCGCAAGTGGCACAAGTTTATAGAGCCGGTACTATTTGCTTACAGGGAAGCGCCACAAGAGTCAACTGGGTTTTCTCCCTTCGAGTTGTTGTACGGTCGCACAGTAAGGGGACCCATGCAAATTCTACATAAGATTTAGGCTGGAGACATCAATCCTGAGGAGGCCAAATCAACCTACAAGTATGTCTTTGAATTGCAAGAAAGTTAAAATGACACTTTAAAATTTACGCGTGATAAACTGGCGAAGGCGCAGACGAAGCAAAAGAGGTATTACGACAGAAGAACTAAAAATAGAAGATTAAAGGCGGGAGATTTTGTGTTAGTCCTGTTACTTACGTCCCACAATAAAATGCTAATGAGGTGGGGTGGTCCTTACGAGGTGTTGGAAACTTATGGGCAGGATAACTACAGGATAAGAGTGGGAGAAGTCGTTAAGACTTACCACATCAATCTTCTGAAGAAATATCTGGCCAGAGAAGAAGATGAGGCGGAAAACGAAGTGCAAGACATTCACCAACAAGTCGGAGCATCCGCAGTGCTCATTGAAGCCGAAGATGAGGAGAACATACCCGTCCCGGTGGTGAATATCTCATTAAAAAGAAAAGAGGATTTAGGAGACGTCAAGATCAGCTGTGAGATATCAGAGGAGATGAAGATAGAACTAATGAAGGTATTGGAGCCACATGAGGGTATCTTCACTGATATCACTGGGACTGCGCTTCATGACCACCACGCAATCGACCTGATTGAT
>JABUQX010001761.1:0-2500 GCA_015478945.1 Trachelipus rathkii | reverse complement strand
TAAATATATATATATATATATAAATATATATATATATATATTATAGAATATATAAATATATATTTATATATAATATATATATATATATATATATATATAATATATAATATATATATATATATATATTATATATATATATATATAATATATATTATATATAATATTATATATATATTATATATCATATTATATATATATCAGAGGTGGCATCCCGCTCATTAGGGGTAGGCCACTAGCGCACCTCCGGCACCTCGAGAAACGTAGTCCGGACGCGCCCTCCTCACTTATTCAGACATCAAACCTCGCGCTATCGGCCAAGTCCGCACGTCCGCACGTCTCCCGCTAATAATGTGCGACTTCACAAAAGATTTTAATAATAAATACTAAATAGTAGATATCCTTACAAAAAAATTATTTATAATATTATATGAAAAATTGAATGAATATTTACAAAATCTCAAGGGATTTTCCACTTCCTCTCAATTGTTCGTCTTCAAAGACAAGAGGATCCATATTACCTTTCAAAAAGATTAGGTGCTCAAAATTAAAAGAAGTTAAGGCTGACCTCTTTGCTCTCAAAATATCCCCCAACAATACTAAATATTCGCTCTACAGGCCGCAGAACTTAGGGAGAGGTTGATTATTATATTTTATGAAAAGTTCAACAATCTTTGGGGGCCTATTTGCTTGGGGGGGGAAAAGGGGAAAAAAAGAAATTTTCCTTTGGTGAGAGGAGTGCTGGTGGTTAGTTCACTTCCAGCATCCATTGCTAATTTAAAGTGCCTCACCTAAAATCATTCTGCCTCTCTGAAAATATTTGACCACCCTGTCCACCCATAAGAAGGTCTATTTCGTCCAAGACTTTAGTAGAATCCATGAAAGCCTCGACTCCTGCAGAGTCGATGCTAATGCTACGTATCAGCTCGGTAGCTATATATATATATATATATATATTAATCAATTCTGTGTAAATACATATATATATATATATAATAATATATTCTATATATATATATATATATATATATATTATATATATATATATATATATATATATAATAATATATATATATATATATATATATATATATATAATATATATATATATAATATTATATATATATATATATATATATATATATATATATATATATATATATATATATTATATATAATATATATATATATTTTATATATTTTATATATAAATATATATATATATATATATATATATATATTATATATATATATATATATATATATATATATATATATATAATTTGAGTTTTAACAATTGATTAGATATTGCCTAGTTATTATAGCAATAATATAATTAATTAAAGTTATAGATGAGGGTAATAGCCATTCAGTCTATAATCAATTTAAATGTTATTTATTATATATGGTACCATTAAGGAGGTTGAGATTTGATTTTGGAAGTTTAATTATTAAAAAACAATAAGTCTTAGACTAAAAGTATAATTAGTTATAAACTTAAAATAAAAATTATATTTCTTTATTATATATAACCAATAAGAATTCTTAATAAGTAAACTATATTTTCATTTTTTAAAAAGGTGCGGAACAAAGGAGCGGAAACTTTCTTTGATCCGCACCTTTTTAAATGCGTAATTTCTGACACTCCGCACTCCGCTAGTCCGCACCGGATTTTTGGTAGTCGCTCGGAGCGGACTAGCGACTGCGCACTAAAGAGAGCAATGCCACCCTGCTATATATACATAATACACATAATATAATATATATATATATATATATATATATATATATATATATATAAATATATATATATATAATATAATAATTAATATAATATTATATATATATATATATATAGTGTGTCCGAAAGTCATGGTGCACTTTTGAACGGTCACAGGAAAGCAACAAAAGAAGATAGAAATGTGAAATCTTCACTAAATAAAAGGGAAACCCTCCGAGTTTCATACCTATTCAATGCAGTTCGATGTGGCTTCCATGTGTTGCCCTACACACATCTAAACGATAATCAAGTTCTTCCCACACACGGTTAAGGATGTCTGGTGTAACAGAGTGAATAACGTCTGTGATTCTCTGTTTTAAATGATTAATGTCGTTGATACGTTCACTGTAGACATGTTGCTTCACATAACCCCACAAGTAAAAGTCTAAGGGCGTTAGATCTGGGGATCGTGGTGGCCATGGCGTGACAGAACCCCTGCCTATCCACCGCTGGGGGAATGTTGTATTCAGAAACTCACGAACAATGGCGGCGTAGTGTGGAGGAGCGCCGTCATGTTGAAAGATGACACCTTCTGGAAATTGTGGCACTGCATACAACTCCAACATGTCAAGGTAGTTGCTTCCCGTCACAGTCTGCTCCGCAAAAAAAAATGGACCTATCACTTTATCATGCATCAGGCCACACCACACGTTCACTTTAGGGCTGTTACGTTCGTACTCTACGTAGGCACAAGGATTTTCAGCTGCCCATATTCTTCTGCAG
>JABUQX010001760.1:92500-120199 GCA_015478945.1 Trachelipus rathkii | reverse complement strand
AAGTTTTCATTACAACAACATCACGATCAACAAATGTTAACAACATATTATTATTGTTATTGACATGAATTAGTTTAATTTTTTCACAATTACTGTCTTGAAAACCTCATATCACAAACGGTTACTAAGGTGACCTTAAAGAAACAAGCGATTCTGTTCAGATTGAAGAATTTTTTTCATTCAAAGCACCATTATTAAATTCACCACCCTGTATGGAAGTACTGTTCTCACATTTATAAACTGTCTGTTCTCTTTTTGATTGACAATGACCAGCCTGTTAAGACTGTCCCCCTTCGACTCTCTTTGACTCCGCTTCCTATATGTATTATAATTCATCTATTTTCTATAGTTCGTTGTGGTGCCCCTTTCTTTCCAGCTGTCTTGCGAAACTTCTTGCCTTCATCTGTTTTTAAGACAAAATATAGACAGAAGCCACATGGGCCTGTCGAGACTGTCTCCCAGTCAACCCATCAACCAAACATGCTCATGTAAATCTACAGCACCCTAGGCTTGTCAAATTATTTGTAATTACAATCCAACACTAGTTTCAGCCAAAAATAAGTATTATTATATATGATACCCAAACCATCACATATGCATTAATAACTGTTATGGTCACATGCAGTTCATTTATTAATAATTACTGTAACTGAAAACCGCCAATTTGTTTCAAGGTCTAAACATATTATAAGGATACCCCAACCTATCCATATAAGTATATCCAACTTTCTTTAAATGCTGCAATTGAGTCACTCAACAAACTCCTGTGGCAGACCATTCCAAAATTTTAACAGAAAATTATATAAGGATCAGTAATACAACCGCATTTCCAATGAGAGGTGTCTCACACTGCCGCGTAAGAAAATCGTGGTTCGTTCATGAATGCATTTTCCTGCTAACATTTATGTGTTCACGTCAACAATTATAAAACATACCAAGGTCAAGAGGCGATCTGGTTGAAAAATCATCATGGAAAGTAATATCAAAGTAACAGTTGCCCAATCTAAACGATAATCCAAATTAACATTCAAATGGCATTAAAACACTTAACCACTGGTATGTACTAATTTCTTTACAGTGCAAGTAAATTTACAACAAGAGGGATATCTCAAACACTGGCTATATCACAATAAACCGAGATGTAAAAAACGCACGAATTAGCCTCACCATACCTGGGCAATTTCAGTCCCACGGTGATCCGTTTAACACCTGGTTGGCCAATGGTAGAAGGCTTGATTTATTATGCCAGCATTTCAACTTCAGTAATGTAAAAATGCAAATAAAAGTAGAACAAACTTCTAATGCAGACTACAGAAGGGCTTAAAGAATAGAATGAAGGAGACTATAAGTGCAAAGCCTCTCTAAAGTTACAATTTAATAGGCTTTTCCTCAGTAGTCTTAACCTGAATGCCATCTTATCACATTGGGAAATAGGAGACTATGAAAAGCGAGAGAATTTCTGAATTTTAAATATAGGCAGAGATAGAGAGAGATATATATGAGATATATATAGTATATATATAGGCAGGGTGTGGCATATATATATATATTGGGAGTACCATCCTGCACACATAATTTCTTATTAGCGTTTGTTTTCCCCAGTGAATGCTAAAATCATGGCACATTACCACAATATTTTGTTAAGAGTTATATATCTTTGGTTTATTCTTGATTTATTTCCTTAAATTTTAAGAACGATGTTTTTTCATAATTTGAGTAACAAAGCATTTATCATGAAAAAGCACTAAAAGTCTATCTAGTGTATGAGATATCTATTGATTCGGGATGTTTATTCAGCTTCCTTTCAAGATCCAACCTGAGAAACTTAACACAGATTGTAAGAACTGGTATTTAATTTATTCTTCTGTTTTTATCCTTTGAGATTACGTTATATATATATATAGAGATAGAGATATATAGAGTATAAGATAGATATATATATATATATATATATATAGAGAGAGATATATATATATATATATATGTTATATATGTATATATACATAATGCATCTGCCCATTACAGAATAAAGGCGGTAAATGGGAAAACTTTGATAGGTATAATCGGAGAAGCTAAAAATTTCAAGACCTCTGATTTAGCCACAAACATTTAGAGTAAGCACTGGGACAAAGAATTGGTCAAATATGCAAATAATAAACACTTATTGCTAATTTTATGTAATGTTTATTTATAAGAACAGAATTATTTTCAAACAATAATATATCGTTCAACTTAATGTAGGAAGAGTTTGGTCAGTCACATCAGTTTTTTTAAAGTGAGCAATTTTAATTTTAAGTGGTATTATCTCCTGATGCTTATTTTAACAGTTTTGTAGTTCGTTCTATTTTTTCCTGATTTAATTATATTGAGATTTTTTTTTTTACAAACTTTATTTAAGAATATGAATATAAATGAAAACTGTACTTTTCCGTTCAATTATATATGAAAAGATTAATGCTACCAAACATTTTACCGACCCGCTTGATCACCATTTACTTATGAATTAACAAAGCACTTCATTCAATTGACCTCGCTCAGGGAAACATAACACATGGATAGACCATTTTATTTTTCGTGTTTAAAACCATACATATTGTTTATCTGGAGCCTTGTCGAATTTTTATCAAACAAGTCTCTATTCACTAAAATATTAAAGTGTTTGATTCTTTATTTTGATTCTAGTCATCTCATTTTTTGGGTCCTATTTCTAGGACATAGCAAGAACATCCTTATTGTCGGATCCTAAATTGAAAAATCAAAACTAAGGTTTTAAAAATAAAACAAATAACTCAGAATGGGCCTAATAAACAATAGCCAAACCGATACCGTTGCCAGACTTACTTCCAACGCTAGTTTCCGACAAGAGAGTGAAATCAGATACTCCACGGCATCTAGAAAATTTATTTGATCTATAATGTGTTCAAAACTGAGTGATCAACACAATTCCCAAATGTTATACATACAAATGTAAAATAGTCATCCATCATGAGTCATTTGTTAAAGCAGTATTCAGAGTCACATGCTGGACTGAGCAAAATACTTAAATTAGATAACTTAAATGGCAAGATACGGTTGAGCAAGAATGGATTAAAAGGAAAGATTTTTACTAAACAAGCTCAGCCAATTCCGCAAACTGGCGATAAATGTTCAGTCTCTTAAAGTCAATAGAGCTTTTAAAATCTCTTTATAAAATGACGTTAAGATTTATAATATCCAGGCTTTTATTCCAACAAATAATTTTAACGAATTATATCAGCCGATCGATAAAAATATATTTGTATAAATGGTAAAGTGTGACAGTAAAAACCTCTTTGGTACTGGCTTTTCACCTTGTAAGTATAAAAACCGTTACAAACAGGCACCAATATATATATATATATATATATATATATAATATGGTAGAGAGTAGGGTGAGAGAGAGAGAGAGTATGTATATGTTTATCTGGTATATATACATATGGCGGATGATTGGGTTAAACCTCAACTCATATCTGAAATTCAATAGATATAGGGAAAAAGTGAATACATTGTTGAACTCTGTTAACATTTTAGTAGTGGAAGATAGATATATGAGAGTACATGGATGTGTATCTATCTTATATATATATATATATATATATATATATATATATATATATATATATAAGAAGAGTATATAATAAAATATTACTACATAAATACATTTCTTTAAACTGCAAAATTCCTTCTACATAAGAAAAACGTAAAAAAATAAGAATTCTATTGCAAAACACAATAGTACTATGATTAGAGAGCCATTTAGAGACCTTTTATTGGTTAGTCGTTAAAATAAATAGACTCTCTATTAAATTTTGCTTTTTTTTGACCACTAAAGAATACCCTAAGGGTATACTCAAAACGACAGATTGAAACTTCACCTGGGAACCATGGTGGGATCATTCTCCCTCCGGGGAGGTCCCAACCGCCTTTAGATTTGCATCATGGAAATTTTCCGCCCACTACAAAGTAAAGCAAGCACTGGAAAACGTCCCCCTTGTGCGTTCCTGGTCATTTCTGAGTTTTCAACTCACTACAAATACCCTTTTAAATAATATATATATATATATATATATATATATATATATATATATATATATATTGAAATACGCCTGTGGGGAGAGATATATATATATATGTATTTATGTACGTAAGTCTAAAAAAAAAAAAAAAATAGCCAATATCATTTTATTTGTATTTATTTTTGCTTTTCAACTAAACTTATAAGATCCAAAATGTAAATTTTCATGTAAATATTGTGAAGTTTTTGATAACACATCCTCATGTAAGTTCACTAATTGGAATTCCCGCCTATATAATCGGTCAAAGCTCCCCATCATAAAATCAAATGGGTATAATTTAAAAAGTAAATTGAAGAAGCTGCAAAGTTTAAACCAATTATAACTGAGAGAGAGATATATATATATGTTATATATATATATATATCTTTCTTTATATATATATATATATATATATATATATATATATTTAATATATATTTTAAAAATTTTATATATAACACATTCAGTTTTGCGCACTACCAAATTTGGAAACTATTAGACTGAAGGACATTTGATTTTAAACTATAGCGGTAATGCTTACAATAATTTCAAATTAATTTTAGAAATTATATATTGTTAAAATTTGGCCAAATATAAAGTATGGCATGTAAGAATCTTAATGGAGTGCACAAAACAAGATGTTAATTTCTCAGATTTATAGAGACATTATGACTATTATTTACTAGCTTTTATTTTCCGTTAACATGGCCGATGGAGGTAAGCAATTGCCTAAAATAAGTTTTAAACAATGTTCTAATGTTCCAAACTTTTTGCTCTTTAATTAACCTTTATTTAAGAGTTTTTGTCTCGTACACAAAATCTATCAAATAATGGCAAAATTCACCATTGTTCGATGACAAAGTGAGAACAACACCGTTTAGTAGGAGTAATTAGGATATGCAATCAGTTAAAGAACTTATGAAGTCACGCGTTATAAAGGTGGATTCTGTCGTACAATTGAAGAATAAGAACCAGATCCAGAATGGTATTCTAGCATTATCAGATGATGGTAAAGTAAGTTGGTGATTTTTCTAAGTTGGTTACGGTTTAGTAATTGTAAAATCTAAAGTATTTTAATTTGATTAAAGTATATACACTTCACCAACTGCACATAACAACCTCATCTCGCAAAATACATTGACGTAATGCTCTTATTTCAGCTTTGTACTGCTGAGTACATGTTTAAACACTATTGAAGAAACCAGTTTTTCGTCTAATATGATATACCTTTAATAATAATTTCACCATACATAATGCCAAACTGATACTTTTTCACAAGAGTTGGAACCATAATTTTAATTAGTTTTGAAATAAGAAAAAAAAAAAAAAATATATATATATATATATATATATATATATATATATATATATATATATATATATATATATATATATATATATATATATATATATATATATATATTCACTATGAATTTAGATAACGCAACAATTGAAATAAGTTTATAAAATAAAGAAATGGAAATGAAGTAAATAAAAAATAGTATCTAAGGGGTTCAAAAAGTTTTCAAAACTATTCTTTTGTTTCTTTATTTATTTTAGAAGAAAAAACTACGTCGTTAATAGTTAAAAATTTTAGTTTGTTTGTGTCTGTAATCTGTATTGAAGTTCTCTTGTTAATTTTGGTTTGTAATAAAAAACAAGCAATATAATTTGTTTCGTTAATAGGTCATGTTTCGTTATATTGCTTTAATAAGTAATTTTTGCAACAATTTAAGATTATCTGAGCCTGCTAAAATGTAAGCACAGATGTCGCCAAATATCATTATAATTCACCAAGCTTAGGACTCCTTTAATTATTATTATTAGTTTTAATAAATATTATTATTATTATTATTATTATTATTATTATTATTATTATTATTATTATTATTATTATTATTATTATTATTATTATTATTATTATTATTATTAGCCAATTCCTAGGGTTATGTTCACCACAAATCTCTACCGGAAAAAGGAATACATTGCTGGAATCCTGGCAAAATTTTATCGAGGAAACTGTAAAAAAAAAAAAAAAAAAAAAAAAAAAAAATATCTCAAAACTACAATACTACAAGGAAATGAAATACATTTTTGAATCCTTGTAAAATGTTGGTTAGGAAAATGTAAAAAACATAAAAATTGGCTATATTTTTTTGGGATGGACATAGTATATATATATATATATATATATATATATATATATATATATATATATATATATATATATATATATATATATATATATATATATATATATTATTTGTAAGTAAAGCCACATGGCAATTTAGGGGCCTGAGAAAACGCTGTGTGGACGCTTCAGCGCCCCAGAAAGTAGTATGTCCCCGCGACATCTAAATACCAAAGAGTGTCTGAGACCTGGAGGTAAATTAGTCCACCCCAAAGTTCCCTGAAGGCTTTGTATCCCCATTCCTGCCATCATGGTATACCCTTAAAAATATTCTTTAGTTAAAAAAAAAAGCAAAATTTAATAGAAAGTCTATTTATTTTAAAGAGTAACCAATAAAAGGTCTCTAAATATGTTTCTCCTCATACTATAATTATTAACAAAAATTTTCAATTTTTTTTTTTTTTTTTTTTTACATTTTCCAATCCAAACTTTACCAGATCCAAATGTATTCCTTCGTACAAATGTATTGCAGTTTTGATTTTTGTTATCTTCTCGCACTAGTAATTCAATCACAGCATCTGAAAATATTTTCCGTAAAGCCGTTGTAGCTTTTGAGATATGGATTGTGGCTCAGAGGCTGACCTTATTATATATATATATATATATATATATATATATATATATATATATATATATATATATATATATATATATATATATATATATATATATATATATATATATATATATATATATAATATATATATATATAAATAAATCCGTGTTTGCCTTTATATAGATGTATCTATATACATATAGTAAATTCATGTATGAGTATGTTTATCTCATGATAAAAATTAAAAAAAGAAAGCTCAAATATTTTTCATAAGGATACTTTTATATAATTTGTTTCTTAAATATATAAAAAAACGATATTTTTCAACTTGTAATAAGGATTCTTTTGATTGAATTTTTCCTAGCTATTTTATTATCTTTCAGTATTTTTGGAATCTTGTAAATCTGGCTACTGTCAAAAACTATAGAAGATCCTATATATATATATATATATATATATATATATATATAGAGTATATATATATATGTAAAGTATATATATATATATATATATATATATATATATATATATATATATATATATATAAACACGTTTTTAAGTTTTTTTTATAACACGATGTGATTACGTAGGCTTAATGTATCTGAAAGTTGCATATCAGTAGCAGAGGAACTACTTTTATGCTGGAAGAAGGCTAGAATCCCAGAGCAAAGTCCTAACAAAGTTCGAGAAAAAATTAAAAAGCTGTACGAATCATGGAAAAGTCTTGTAAAAAATAAAAACAAAGGGAGCTATTTTTTTTTTTTTTTTAAAGGAAAAATCAATTGTTAAATTACTAGAGGATTTGTTTGATGTAGCTGCTTTAAATGCATTGAAAATAATAAAAATTGAAGAGGATAAGCAAGTCCTTTTACAGCAAATAGAACGTGGACACGTGTGGCCTATGCTACGCGCTGGATCAGGTAATGAAGTTATTTTGATAAGGTAAGAGTTCCTTTAAATGAAGAAAGAAAGAAGGAAAGTAAGGAAAGGAAAGAAAGAAGAAAGAAGGCTTTAAAAATGGTTCATAGAATAGTAGTGGATACATTTCTATAATATCTTTGCAATTCCTCTCTTAAATTTAACTCACTTAGTATGCATAAAAATTGCATATCCTTTGAAGACTAGTATTTTCATATGAAAGAATTAACTATTTTTATAGAAAATAATGTGCTGTTCCTCTTCAGGACTTCAAATTTATGTCCTTAAATAATGTTGGTACTCTTGGTATTTATTACGAATTATAAAAATAAGAAAAGAAAAGGATCTTCACTGTCATTATTTTTTAAAATGCTTTTTTTTCAGTTTTTTGTTAATGGTTATCGTCAGTTGATTGTTGCTTTTAATTTAATGTTTTTGTTTTACTTTTTTATATTTATTTTTTTATTTTAGTTTTTTAGTATATATATATATATATATATATATATATATATATATATATATATATATATATATATATATCATATATATATATATATATATATATATATATATATATATATATATATATATATATATATATACAAAATAAAATTTTTGTTTCAAGGTTAGGTTAGGTTAAGTATCATATTTTGATGTATATTTATTTTTCTAATTTGACGTATAATTATAATTTTCAGGTTTTCTCCAACGCTGTCTCAAATTTTGAACCTGTTGGTGGACAGGGTAAAACAGTGCAAATTGACGAAACACTAATGTCAAAAAGAGAGTACAACGAAGGACGCATTCTGAATGCACAGTGGGTGTTCGGGGGAATTTGTTTAGAAGATAAACAGGTTTTCTTGATGAAGGTTGATGACAGACGGGAAGAAACTTTATTAAATTGCATTAAACAGAACATAAAACCTAAAACTACAATAATATCTGATTGTTGGTCAAGCTACCAAAATATTAGCTTGATTCAAGGCTTTGATTATACACAATACACAGTAAACCATTCAAAGTATGGAAGGTTGTGCGAGTTCACAGAAAGACAAAAGGAAATAGATGTCCGATTGCGTGGAAAACGAGGTGCATGAGCAGGGTTGCAATATCTACAATTGAGGCTGAAGCGATTACTTTTATTGAAGGAATACGACGAGTAGTGATATATCTTGAAGAATGTTGGAATGAAATTGTTGGTGGTGATAGATTGGATGTGATAGTGAATACAGGTAGTAGGACATTAAAAAATGCTATATATACAGTAACGCAAGTGATGAGTAAATAAATGCCTACAGAAGATGTAGCATGGATCAAGTGGATGATGGAAGAAAGTTTTCAAAGGTTGAATGGGTGAATACAAGACATTAGTTAGCAGATGTTTTTATTAAGAGTAGAGTGGATGCGAAAGGAGTAAAATATGTGGACAGTGGAAGGAAAGAGGGGGAGTAGAGAAAGATTTTAAAATGTTTTTTTTTTCTTTTTTTCTTTTCAGATTGCTTGAATTTGGACTTTTTATCTCGCTGTAATCTCGTTCACAGGCTTGCGTGCATGTAGTTTTATTATTTGTTTATAAAATTTATTGTTTTCAATGTGCATAATTTATAAAGAAAAGAATAACAAAAAAAGGGTGTGTATGAGGATTTGTGGATAGAGTCGTGATACCAGTCAAGTTTATAATAGAGACTTGTTAAACTGGTGTATACCTTTCCTGATATCAGGTTAGAGGTTTTCTTGAGGAGGAGGATTCACTTTTATATATATATATATATATATATGTATATATATATATATATATATATATATATATATATATATATATATATATATATAATATATATATATATATATATGATGGTAATACATTTTCTGACATCATCATTGTTTGCTGTATGACTTTTCTATTAACCTTGTAACCATCATGCATAATTTATAATAATTTGGATATGTTTGATATATAATACTTGATATTAGAAGATAATATATGTTAGAGCTACATAGTAAAAGAAATAAGTTGATAATATAAAAGAATTAGAAGTCACAAGAGAATAAGAAGAAATAATATATAGACAAAAGAGGTGCTCATTCAGTTACAAGCAGAGGGATAGAATAAATAATTATCGAGCGATAATCATTAAATCATTCATTAGGACTGGACTTCAATATTTTTGACGTGACCAGACTTGATTGTTATAACGTGACCTAACTAACACACTATTAATTAACACATCACCTTCAATCATTGCATCTTTTATCGCTATGATTTGGAGCACAACTATTCAATCCCATTGATGTTAAGAATCAGGTAAATCTCATATTATTATATTATTATTGTTGGAATTGTTAGATAATATATAGAAAATAGCTTAATAGTGATAGGAGAGATAGATAATATTATTACAAATTGCATAATTAGATATATATTTGGATTTATTATCGTCAATTGCGCAACTCTGCTAGGTTTAATAATACATAATGGGTGGTGATGATGAAACAAAGAGGGAGGGAGAAACTAGAATAGTGGGTAAATGTCCAGCGTTTTCTGGGAAGGAAAGAGATTATGAGAAGTGGAGGAGAAAGGTGTGTGATTGGGTGGAATTAAACGCAAACATGAGACAAAGAGGATTAATGATAAGATTACATTTGGAGGGTGAAGCGGAAGAAACTAACAGAAAGAAACATCAGTATAAGTGAGTTATCAAGTGAGGGTGGGGTGAAGTTAATATTAGCAGCTTTAGATAATAGGTATAAGTTGGATAAACGAGTGGAGAGGTTCAATAGTGTTCTGAATGTATTAAAAATTGATAGAAGAGAAGAAGAAAGCGTGAAAGAATATGTGATACGGTATGAAAAAGTAATGAGTGAAGCAATCTGTTTAGGGATGAGTGAGTGGGGAAAGGATGTAAAAGGAGTGCATTTGTTGTACTCAGCAAGATTGAAAAAGTGGGAAGAACAGATTATTATAGGTGGATGTGGGGACAGGAAATATGGCAATATCGATACGGGACTTCTAACAGTGACTCGCGGCCACGATATTCTGCAGACATAAAAAACTGAGAGTGAGGATACAAGAGAAAGAAAGGAAAAGGAAGAAATGTGGTGGGAAGGAATCAGACAAAGTATGGATGAAATGACAGGGCAGTGTTATAAAGGAAGAGAAACAAAGTAGTAATGAAAAAGAACAAGTGTGGCAGGAGAATAATGGTATGAATGTAGAGAACTCAACAGAGGGGGCTCAGAGGAGAGAAACACAAGGTGAAAGAGAAGAAAGAATCAGATGTTATAAGTGTGGAGAATAGGACATAAAGGTGGGAATGTTTGAGTAAAGGGATTTTAGAGGTTAAATGTATAAAGATGGGACATATGGCGAATGATTGTTGAAGAATCCAATTTTTTGTCTGAGTGTGGAAAAGGAAAGGGACATGGATCAAGGAGTGTCAAAACGATGGTGCGAAACATATAAGAAAATGTACAATGTGTCGCAAATGGGGACATGAAAATGATTGTTGGTGGAATGAGAGAAGGGGGTAAAAGAAGTGAATAAAAAGGAGAAAGAGAATATCTATCTGAATGAGCTGAATGATGAGAATAGAGAAGAAACAAGTGAAGACATAGATGAGGTTAAAAAAGGGATGATTGAAGCAATTTTAGATCAAAGAGTTGATAGTATTGAAGGTATAGAGAAAGAATGACATAAGGAAATATTGGGTTATTTAAGTACAACTGATCTTACAGTTGAACTAGAACATCAGGGAAAGAATCGTTCAAGAAAAAAGAGCAAAAGAGGGAAACGAAAGAAGAAAGTGAAGAATGATCAAGAGAATAATGTAAATAATAAAAGTAGTGAGAGAGACATAGAAAAGATACAAATGAGAGATAACCACATAAATGAGAGTGAGAAAGAATATATTAGTTTTGGAGTATGTGAAAAAGAAAAAGATGATGAGAGATTACAAAGTATAAGTCAAGTAAGTGAAATAGTGTATACGATATTGAATATGTGTGATGAAATGTTAGAAGAAATTAACTCGGGAAAGAGATGGAAGTATAAAAATGTAAGTGTAGGATTATACAATATGTGGAATATGTGTGAAGAATTTATTGGGAATTTGAGTGGAAAGAAATGTAGGTATAACAATGTGTTTTGATAGAAGAAAGGAGAATTGTATGAGTCAAGGGATGATGAACTTGTTTACGTGTTTGTGAAGAAGTGTATATGATATGAAGTGTTTAGAGAAATATTAGGGGGATGGAAGAGAGAGAAGAGAATGGTGTGAGATTGATAGTAAACGGTGATGATGTCTGACATCATCATTGTTTGCTGTATGAGTTTTCTATTTTGCAGTTGCATAATTAATAATAATTTGGATATGTTTGATATATAATACTTGATATTAGAAGATAATATATGTTAGAGCTACATAGTAAAAGAAATAAGTTGATAATATAAAAGAATTAGAAGTCACAAGAGAATAAGAAGAAATAATATATAGACAAAAGAGGTGCTCATTCAGTTACAAGCAGAGGGATAGAATAAATAATTAGCGAGCGATAATCATTAAATCATTCATTAGGACTGGACTTCAATATTTTTGACGTGACCAGACTTGATTGTTATAACGTGACCTAACTAACACACTATTAATTAACACATCACCTTCAATCATTGCATCTTTTATCGCTATGATTTGGAGCACAACTATTCAATCCCACTGATGTTAAGAATCAGGTAAATCTCATATTATTATATTATTATTGTTGGAATTGTTAGATAATATATAGAAAATAGCTTAATAGTGATAGGAGAGATAGATAGGACTAAACATAAATAGTGAATTGTCTTGGAGACCTCACATCACATCGGTTGCTAAAATGGCCTCAAAAAAGCTGGGAATTCTGTTCAGATTGCGTGAATTTTTTTCTTCTGCTCAGATGCTCCAGTTATATAAAGGTCTTATTCGCCCCTGTATGGAATACTGTTCCCACATTTGGGGTGGTTCCGGTTCTCTCTTTCTCTGCGTCGTGACGTCGGCGCCCTATCTCTTTTCTATAGGTATTACAACGGCAGGTGCTCGAGTGAATTGACCTCTCGCATTCCTCCACCACTGCGTCGCCCTCGTAATACAAGAGGTGCCTTGTTCTCTCATGAATATTGCGTGAATATTGGAGACTCAAGGATCACTCGTTGTGGTACCTCCTTCTTTCCAGCCACATCTGTTTTGTGGAACTCCTTGCCTTCTTTTATTTTCCCCGCTATATTCAATCTTCCTCTATTTAAATCCCGCGTCTGCGCCCACCTTGAGGGAATGTGGTTTAGGTAAGGACAGGGTAGGTTTACTTTCCATTTATTTTAATGTTTTTCTTTATGTAATTTTTTTTTTATTATTTATTTATTTTTTTTGGCCCCCTCCGTTTGAAAAGGGCATTGCCCGTGAGTGGTGGTATCAAGTTGTAAAAAAAAAAAAAAAAAAAAAAAAGATAATATTATTACAAATGCAATAATTAGATATATATTTGGATTTATTATCGTCAATATATATATATATATATATATATATATATATATATTATAATATATAATATATATATATATAATATTATATATATATAATATATATTATATATATAGAGATATTATATATAATAATATATATATATATATATATATATATATATATACGAAACAAATTCAGAATGTTCTTTTACACTTGAAGAGTTTAAGCCAGATGACAGCTTATTTTCGATAATGTGTAATCTTGATGAAATCAATTTTGACACTGAAAATGAAAGTGCAGATGAGCTCAATCTACAGAACAAACTGAAAAAACAAAAAACTGAAAAAACAAATTGATAAAATGTATTAAATCTAATAGATATAATGGAAAAGGATCTTAAAATACAGAACGAACTTGAAGAAGTTGACAAACTGAAAAAACAAAATGTATTAAATCTGATAGACAAAATGGAAAAGGATCTCAATCTACAGAACCAACTTGAAGTTGACAAAGTGAAAAAAACAAAATGTATTAGATCTGATAGACAAAATGGAAAAGGATTTCAATCTACAGAACGACTTTGAAGAAGTTGACAAACTGTAAAAAAACAATGTATTAGATCTGATAGACAAAATGAAAAAGGATCTCAATCAACAGAACGAGCTTGAAGAAGTTGACAAACTAAAAAAAAAAAAACAATGTATTAGATCTGATAGATCATCGTAGCCTAAAAACAAGCACAAGCCGAATATCTACACGTTTGGTTATTGCACGAATACTACGTCGAGAGCACATGTACCCCTATCATATACAGGCTGTGCAATTACTGCATGAAGGCAACAGTCATGCTCGTCTCGAATTCTGTAGGTGGATACTTGCTAATCGTGCCGTACTGCAATATGTATTGTATACAGACGAAGCTACATTTACCCGTCGTGGGATCAACAACACACGCAACGCGCATCTATGGTAGCAAGGGAATCCACACGAAACAGTGCGAACGCATTTCCAAAGACGGTCTCTGTGAATGTGTGGTGCGGTATGATCGACATGCTGATCGGTCCGGTTGTTTTCCATGGCAGGTTGACGGGTGCTAGGTATCTCGCGTTTTTGCGACGTACCTTACCAGTCCAACTAGAGAACGTCCCGCTGGCTACACGGAGATCCATGTATTACGAGCAGGACAGTTAATTAATTTATACATTTTCTCTTACGAAACCTTCAGAGCCCTGCAATAATAGCTGGAAGAATTTGCTCCGCTGTTGAGCTATATGCACATAAGTTCGGCAACAGAGTAAATTGATAAATTTCATAGGTCTCGTTCGTAATGCAGGAATGCAACAATGATTTAATTATTTTAAGGTAAATTATATATAATGAGTCAAAGGAAATTTTACTTTCCATCAGCGGGATTCGAAACCCTGGACTCCGCGTCGCTGAGTAACAGAGACCGGGAGCTTTATCCACTAAGCCATCCGCGTTCCCAAAAAAAGAACGCTTCAAGAATAGTTTTTGAAAGCTCCGGTTTTCTGCATCCCTAATTTGAAATTTTTCTCGTTAACTTTATAATGAAGTGAGTCAAAGGAGATTTTACTCTCCATCAGCGGGATTCGAACATTGGACTCCGCGTCGCTGAGTAACAATGACCAGGAGCTTTATCCACTAAGCCATCCGCGTTCCCAAAAAAGAACGCTTCAAGCGTAGTATTTAAAGCTCACGGTTTTCTCATCCCATAATTGCTGAGTTCTCAAAAGGCCTGGCCCCCATTTTAAATGAATGAGTCAAAGGAGATTTTACTCTCCATCAGCGGGACTCGAACATTGGATTCCCCGTCGCTGAGTAACAATGGCCGGGAGCTTTATCACTAGTTCCTATCCGCGTTCCCAAAAAGAAACGCTTCAAGCGTAGTATTTAAAACTCCCGGTTTCTCATCCATAATTGCTGATACTCAAAAGTCGGCCCCATTTTAAATGAGTCAAAGGAGATTTTACTCTCCATCAGCGGGATTCGAACATTGGACTCCGCGTCGCTGAGTAACAATGACCGGGAGCTTTATCCACTAAGCCATCCGCGTTCCCAAAAATAAGCCATCTGACAAGATGCTACAAGAGAGGATTCCTGAAACTGCTTAACTATCTGACTCCGACCCAGATTTCTGTTCGATAGTGATATTCATTTTAAGTCGTAGTTCACAAAGAGAACTCCTAGCTTTTAATATCAGATCTTCAGTTCTAAGAAAGATTCTGAATAAAGATGGCCGACAAAAGTATTTTATTTTCAGTTAACATTCTTTCTCTTCTTTTCATGGAATTTTTTTGTCATTTGCGAAATTGTATGAATCGTATGGGTACATGGAATGTCAGAGGAATAAATGTTGAGGAGAAGAGGAGAGAGGTGATGAATGCATTTTAGAAAGGGCAAATTTGATTTGCTCGCGTGACTGAAACAAAGATGAAAGGAAACAGGTGAAATGAGTGGTGTGGTGTGAAATGTGTGGTGTGCTGGTGTGGAAAGAAATGAGAGAGGTAGAGAAGGAGTTGCAATTTTGATGATTGACCTGTGGTACAAAGCTATGGTAGACTTTGTGTGTGTGAGTCCTAGAATTCTAATGGTTAAATTTAAGTTTGAAAAGGTCAAGGTATGTGTGGTTGTGACATATGGTCCATCAAAGGGAAACGTTGAAGAGAGTACGATTTTTTGGGATAATCTGAATGATGTTCTGGATGGGGTTGAGTAGGGAGCTCAGTATTTGATAGTTTGGGGGATCTGAATGGGTTTGGATAGTGATCAAAAAAGGGATGGTAAACCAGGTGGTTTTGGGTGGCGGAGAGGAGAAAATGAGAATGTGTAAGAACGGTTAGATGATTTCTGTGGAAGAGAGAGGGTAGTGTTTGTGTTTGTAAGTAATACTTTTCTTTAAACACAAGAGGATCCATAAGTATACTAGGAGTTGGTATAGGTAGAGGATGGTATCGAAGTGAAAAGTATGATTGATTTTGTGTTTGGTGAAGAAGATGTTGAAGTATGTGTTTGGATGTTAAAATCAGTGAGGGGTTAGAATGGGATTATCGGATCATTATGGTGTTCTATGTAAAATCAATATTATGTCAGTGGATGGAGAGGAAGGTGATACGAAAGAAAATGGGTTAAATTAAGAGTGGAATTAAGTGAACATGACAATAATAATAAGTATGTTAAGAGCGTTTTGCTAGTAAATCTGTGAATCTGTGAACAGTGATACTGAACAAAGCTGGGCGGCCAATGAAGGATAGCAATTGTTAGTTAGCGCAAAGGAGTAGTTGTGGATGTGCCTTAAAGTGGAACGTAAAGGATATGTTAACAGTGAGTGGTGGAAGGAAGAGGTGATGCAAAGCTGTTAAAAGTAAAAAGGAAGCGTTAGTTTGAATGTACTAAAAGCCAATGATGAAGTTTCAATAGAAGAAAAGATGCTTGGAATTATATAAGGAGGAAAAAAGAAATACCAAAATGTGCAGGTACTTACAGAAAAGGAAGAGGTAAATGAACAGTTTGGAAGGATGATGAAGGGGGACTGCAAGCGGGAATAGGAAAGACTCTTCTGGAAGGGAAGCACGAAGGTTAAAGAATGCAGAATAAGGGGAACCTTGCTTAGAAATAAATGAATAGGATGGTGCTTTTGTAACTGATTGAAATGGATGTGAGGGGAGTGTGGAAAAGAACACTTTGAAAATCTGCATAACATTGCCAGTAATGAAGAGCTGACAGTGAATGTGTGGGGTTGATGGTGCAAGAAGGATAGGTATTTTGGGGATGAGGTAGTAGCAAGGAGGAGGTAAATGGGTATGAGGTGAGAAAGTTGAAGAATTGGTAAATCTGGAAGGTAATAGATGAAATTACTGGTGAAATGATCAAGAACGGAGGCGAGATGGTGATTGATTGGATGTTGGGAAGTTATGTAATAAAGCGTTTAGGAGGGTATATTCCGAGGGATTTGAGGAGAGCATGAAAGTACCCTTATATAAGGGTAAGGGAGGATAAGGGGAACTGTATAAAGTATAGGGAATTAGTTTAATGAGTGTTGTAGGGAAAGATATATGCTGGTATTTGTCGAAAGAGTGCGTCGAGTGATGAGGGACTGATTGATGAGTGAAGAACAAGGTGCGTTTAGGGAGTGTAGAGGATTGTGTGGATCAATCTTTACATTGAAACAAATGCATTGAAACAAATAAGGGAGAAAGAAAGAATAAATTGTATTTAGGTTTTATGGATTGCAACAGGCGTATGGAATAGGTTAATAGGGAAGCTTTTATGGAGGTGTTACTGATATATGGGGTTAGGGTAGGCTCTGAATGGAATCAAAGTATGTATTCTGATAGTGAAGCGTAGTTTGGTAAGAATAAAGGGTGTCAAAAGTGATGATTTTAGATTAATAGCGGAGTAAGGCAGGGTTGTGTCATGTCTCCTTTGTTATTTCAATTTGTATATGGATGGGTATGAAAGAATTAGAGCTGGGAGGTGGCGGAAAATATGTTAGAATGACGGGAGAATGGAGAGATGAGTAGAGGTCCCTAACCTATGTTATACGGATGATTTGGTTTTGTTGTAGCGAATCTGAAGAGAGTTGTGAGGATTAGTAGAGAGATTTGGCAGGGTGTTGAAAAGGAGGGGTTTGAAAGTAAACGTTAGATAGGAGTAAGGTATGGTGTGAGTTGAGGACAGTCCTTAGTGTTGAAGTATTTGGGGGGGGCTTTAAAGATGGTGAGCAGCTGAGGAACAAGTGGTTTCTTTTGAGGTTTTTGTTTAAAAATATTTAGGTTATATGTTTGATGAGATGTGAACGGAATATGCAGAGTGTAGTAGGAAAGTTGTGAATGGCAGGAAGGTGCCTGGTGCAATTAAATCATTGGTGAATGTAAAGGGACTAAGTCTTGAGTGCGCTAGGGTCTTACATGATGGTATGTTGTTACCTGTGTTATTGTATAGTAGTGAGACTATGGTCTGGAATTAGAAGTATAGATCTAAAGTCAATGTGTTCAGATGGACAATCTTAGGGCATGGTTCCGGTGTGAGAAGAATTGATTAAAATGAGGGAATGAACGTATTATAAGTTGTGTTGGTTGTGAAGAAAAAGGGGTAAAATGAGAGAATAAAAATGAAAGTATTTTGAGATGGTTTGGTCTGTGGAAAAGATGAATGATAATCGGTTGGGTGGTTTAAGCGGATGTATAGTGGGCGAAGGTGTTGAGAACCGACCGGTGCGGAGACCGAAGGAGAAAAGTGGATTGAGTCTGTGAACGAATGTCTGAAGAAGAGAAATGTGAGTTTGGCAGAAACGAGAATAAAGGTGCATAATAGGAGTGAATGGCGGGATTTTGTATGGGCTCATGGTTGTGGCCCACTTAGGCCAAGGGATGAACCCTTACATTGACGATTTACCATAGTAAGGGTCCGTCGCGGTCCCATGCAGCTCTAGGGTGGATTTTCTGTCTGTGACGAGTTCTCACTAATTAATGGTACAGAGGGGGCGGTAAGGCTGGGCTTTCCTTTCGACTTTTGTCATATTCTTCGACTGCTTTTCTTTTCCGATGCATGACAAGCACTTTACCCCCAGTCTTGGGGCAAAGAGGAAGATAAAGAAAGAAAGAATATATATATATACATATATATATATATATATATAATTTCAGAAACGGTGGATTCATCTCCAACGGTGAAAGAATGACCTTACTGCTCAAAACAAGTACAAAGTCTTCCGCGACATCTGAGAACAATACATCATTTGGAAAGATCAGAGGCTTTAAGTTTATCACATGCCCAGAGGAAAAGAAAATTAAAAGTCAAGAGAAATCCTCGCCCTTGCCCATTTAAAGAATGTGCATTAGCGCAACCGTATTCTCGATTAGACGATCATTTTAAACAAAGACATAAGTTAACATATACCGATCCTATGTATATGCAATATATCAAGACTAAGACACAAAAAGTGCCGGAAAATAATTCGCATGAATGTAAGAAAGATTGAAACTACACCCTTCGGTCAAGAACAATTTGTAATGCTTAAGAAGTACCTAGAAGGCTTAAAAGGCGGAAGAAAAAGTGTAGAGAATAGTTATGATACATCTTCAAAAGTAAGACAAATATTATCCGAGACGAATATTACGTCGGTAGAAAATATCTTTTAGAAACTGACACTTGTGACAAATTGGAGGATTATTTTCTAACACTTGAAAGATAGAAGATTTTAACACCCAGTAGCTTCGTAACATATACAAGTGCTTTCATTACTTATATAAAATACTTAAAAAAAACTAAAATTGTGGAACCGTTCTACGCTCAACGATCTTATTGATGAATTGAATAATTGGCGCAGAGCATTCCACAGGGATAAAGTTGCTCCATCAAATTATGAAGATATTCCAATAGAAGAAGTAAAAAATTTCCAAACATCAAAACTTGTGGAAGACAGTTTTTTGACCTTTTTAAAATTTGAAAAAAAACCCTCAACAGATAATATCGCTCGGAAGAAAATCCGAAATAAGGAATATTTTGTTAGTCATAATATTTCTGAGAAATTTTGCTCGTTCATGTGTATTATATAACATGACTCGAAGAATTTAACAAAAACAATTGATCAGGTTCTGTTATTGAAGTGCAGAACCATAAAACTAAACGCAATCATGGAGCTGCAAGTGTTGGTTTAACAGAAGAATTGCGATTCTTAATTACTTTGTATATCAAGTACATAAGAAATCCCATAGTTGAATCGAAGAAAACTAAGGAAGATTCAACTCCTGCAAATTTTGTATTTGTGACAAGCAAAGGTGGTAAACTTTCACCTGCTGTAGTTAACCGTGGAATTAGAAAAGTTTGGAAAAAATGTGGAAATAAATCTGAATTAGGTACAACAAATCTACGTCATGTGATGACGACTCGAGTGCATGATCCGGAAAAAGTGGATCCAACGGCAGATCATTTGAAACATACTAAAAGCACAGCTCACCAGATTTATAGAAGGAAAGCAAAAGGAAAAGAAAGTAAGGAAATGTCTGACTTTATTAACCAAGTAAATACCGGGAGTGAAGAAAATTTTCTAGAGAAATTCTTTTCACACAAAGTCTCTAATCTTCATGATTCCAACGCCAATTACGTGGACAATTCTAATCATAATGATTGGGACACTGTTAGTTTAGACATGTTCACAGAATTGCCTACATCTGCAGACCCTGAAATGGAACGTATAAAAATCATTACTTTGGAAACTGAAGAGAAGAGGAAAGGAAGACCAAAATTTTCAAAGAGCGAAGCACTTATTATTGAAATAGCTTTTGCACACATAATTAACCTGGGTCGGATCCCAAAGCTAGAAACAATAAGAGCTGCAATGAAAAACCATTCAGAATTAAGTAATTTGGTTACTAAGAAAGAAGTAACAGAGACCCAAATAAAAGGTTGCATTACTAACATAGTCAACAAAATTATACGAAAAACAACTTAGTGATTATCAGGGCTGCAAAGCTGCAAGGTTTTTGGATGGAGCCGAAGCCGAATTTTTTTTGCTGGCGGAGCCGGAGGAGAAAAAAAATGTAAAACTTTAATATATATATATATATTATATATATATATATATATATATAATACTATATATATATAATAATATATTATATATATATATATATATATATATATATATATATATATATATATATATATATATATATATATATATATATGGAAGGAAAGCAAAAGGAAAAGAAAGTAAGGAAATGTCTGACTTTATTAACCAAGTAAATACCGGGAGTGAAGAAAATTTTCTAGAGAAATTCTTTTCACACAAAGTCTCCAATCTTCATGATTCCAACGCCAATTACGTGGACAATTCTAATCATAATGATTGGGACACTGTTAGTTTAGACATTAAGAAAACTGAAAAACTCTAGAATAATTAATGATGAAACATACAATTCTCTTTATTCATCGGGTGCTAAACCAGGGATCTTATATGGACTTCCAAAAGTTCATAAACCTGATTGGCCAATTCGTCCAATTTTATCTGCTATTGTCACAGTAAATTATAAACTTTCAAAATTCTTTATTCTTATATTGGATAATCTAACCAAGAATAATTATACTATTAAAGACACATTCTCTTTCGTCGCCGAAAACTTAAATCTTCCGGATGCTAATAAATATATTATGGCAAGTTTCGACGTAGAAAGTTTGTTCCCTAACGTGCCTTTAAAAGAGACATTGGACATCATTCTTAACTCATTATTTGCCAATACATCCACTGTTAACGGTCTGGATAGATCAAGTTTTGAGGATTTATCATAGCTCAAAAAAATATATTTTTATTTAACGGGAAAATTTAGAAACATCTGATGGTGTTGCTATGGGTAGTCCTTTGGGGCCTCACTCAAAGTAACATTTTCATGTGCTAGTTGAAGCTATTTTGCCCTGTAATGGAATGCCCGAAGGAATTTAAATCGGTTTCTATAGAAGGTATGTAGAGACTCCTTTTACTTTTTAAATCCAGACCACGAAATTGATTTGTTTTACCAGTATATCAATTCAAAACACCACAATATTAAATTCACAGTGGATATTGAAAAAGGAGACTCCTTTTATTGAAGTGAGTGTAAAATTATTAAGGAAAACTTGTATTAAACAAGCGTTTGGAGGAAACCAACATTCACAGGATTAACAACTAAATTCAATTCATTTATCCCGCATGTTTATAAAATTAATTTACTTAAAACGCTCTTCGATAGAGCATAAAAGATGTCATCTTCATATATTAATCTTTCGAATGAATTGGACTTCCTAAAGACGCTATTTCTAAAGAATGGATTCCCAGGTTTTATCATTGACAAAATATTCAGGAAACAACTTTCTTTAAAATATCATCAAAGATCTTGCACTAAATTAACAGTACCAAAAGAAATTCTGTATATGAAATTACCTTTTATGGGGAGAATGAGTTGTGAAATTGAACGCAGAATTAAAGGAATATTAAAATCAAATTACCCACAGTTCAACTTCAGATTAGCTTTTTCAAATGAAAATAAAATTGGAAAATTCTTCAAAGTTAAAGATAAACTTCCTTTACCTTTATGTTCATTAATGATATACAAATACAAGTGCAGTGACTGTGATGCCACCTACATAGGAAAGACTACTCGTAGTCTTTCAATTCGCATTGATGAGCATAAAGGTATCTCCTATAGAACTTTGGAACATTTCCACCATCCCCTTATTCTGCGATGTTTTATAGAAAGTTTCCAGAAGGATTTTTTGAAAATTATTAAAACCAAGATATTCTCTAGTGTCATTCAATAGAAAGTGATATTGAACTTAAAAATTAGTTCATAGAAGAGTTGTAGAAAAATAAATTGAAACATCTACAACTCGTCCCTTAAACAATATTGCAACCCATTCTTCTGCATAATCCATTCACGACCAAGTATTTTCTTATGATAATTAACAATCTTGATATTTATATAAAAAAAATCATTGAAAACACCATTTAGAACCCATCTTTACACGGAAATTAAAAAAAAAATAGTAAAAATACCTATGAAGACGAAACAGCATAAGATTTGCAATATATGCGTTATTTTGCTGGTTAGTTTCATCCGTTGAGAAGACTTGGGGAAATTATTAGTAATGAGCTGAATGACCACCGACTACTGAACGGAAAGGATAAAATTTTATGAAAATGAAAAGGACTACTCTATGTTAATGTTAAAGAATTAAGTTCTTATGAATTTTATTTCTCAAGCTTCAAATGGAAAATTTAATTCGTATCAGGAAGTTTTTCTATTTATATAATGAATGGTGTTATTTTATTTTAAGTTAAATGTACAATATATGTTATAACTTAATTTATTCGTTCCATTTTAGTTAGGATACAATTTGAAGTTACGATTATGAACAATGAAAACTTGCTTTATAACTTTACGAACTAACTTCCACAGAATTCTTAATTTTTTGTTCCTTTGAATTTAAGATCCCCAAAAGTTTTTTTTTTACTTTCTAATTAAAGAAATTAATCTTTTCATATATCAATTAAAAAAAAAATTAAAATAAGAATATTTCTTAGTCATCCAAATGTTGATAAAAATGTTTAAAAATTTAACATTTTTCTTAATTTTTATTTCATATTAGAAAAAACATCCACTATATATATATATATATATATATATATATATATATATATATATATATATATATACATATATATATATATATATATAATATATAATATATATATATAGATATATATATATATTATATAATATATATATATATATTATATATAGAATATATATAAATATATATATTATATAATATATATATATTATATATATATATATATATATGACTAGATCATTTTCGCCCAAATCAAAGGAGGTACCTAGCATTCGGCCTGAGTAACAAATATATATTAAGTAATTCATCTGTTTTTTAAACAAATGAAACCAAATATTAATTTGCTTTAAAATAATGAAAGTAACATTTTAGACAAATTTCTGTATCGTTAATTTCTTGTCCAAAGAATTACAGGACTATTTGTACAAGGCGAACAGCAGAATCTAACAAAACTACAAATTTAAGTTCAACTTGGAAATGATAAAAAGTAATCTGCCAAAATCTGTAGTAGTAAGAAAAATCTAATACGTTTTTATGATGAAATTAGGCTTCAAAGTTCTTTTGTCACCACGGTTGCCGGTCTAAAATGTAAGCCTTATTTGAAAAAAGATCACAGTATATCAAGGTGTTCTAAATTTCATAGTAATAAAGTCGAAGATTGAAAAAGGTTCTATATATCACGTAGAAGAAAGCTGTCAAGTTCAGCAAAAGGAATAATCTTTCCTTTTTATATTTAAGCTCTGAACAAAGTAATTCATTGTCCTAGTCGTCATCATTCTTGTTTGTTCTTTTACAGTCATCAAGAATAAAGCAGACACCGCGAGATAATAGTCTACGTGAGAGACATTGGTAGCCCTTTGGTTCGGGTGTGGCTTGTTTGTACACGTTAACTGCTTAACAGGGTGCTAAAAGTGGTCGCACTACTTTATATATAATAATAATAATAATAATAATAATAATAATAATAATAATAATAATAATAATAATAATAATAATTCTATTGTTAATTAATTTTCCTTGAAAAAAAAAATTACCTCAAATTTCACGAACATTAGCCACGATGACTCCGTCTCTACCATCGAATTTCTAACTGCTACCCTTTCACCACCAGGGAAGGCGTATACGTGGTAAATGCTAGGGATGAGGGTATCTCCTTCCAGTTAAGGACAAAACTTTTACCGAAGAGGAACTGACAGAGAACCCATTTATAGAGAATATAATTTCACCCGTGATAAACTATGACTGTAATCCTTCTGAAAACAGAAGTTGTGCTAGATGTAAAACCGTTTTCAAATTTTCAGCAAATGTCGAAACGGTCTGATCTTATCACCCAGGAAAATTAGAATGGACAGAGAACTCGGATCGCCGCTATTCATGCTGCAATTCACTAAATTTTGAGAACGGTTGCTCTGTCTATAAATATCATATATTCGAAAACATTGATTGGAGTGTAAATCGACCATTGTCCGGATTTCAATCAACTCAACCGACTAAAAGAGAATATTCGCAATGGACTGCGAAATTATTTTCAGAGATCGGGGAAAAGAATTATCTCTAAAATCACATTTTATGAAAATACTGAAATGAGTAGACTATGGGCTGATGCTAGAAGATCATCATCAGCTTTAAAGCCACCTATGTCTATAGATGAGCTAATTACTCTAGCTCTCAATAATGACACCATCAGAGACCAAGATAAGAAACACAAGAGAGGATGTACGAACACAGTTGGATTTGTGTTGAGAGATACAGAATACCATGCATGTTATGGCATTCATGGTAAAAAGAACAAGACACCATTAGTAGAGGATAAAAGAAGAAATAAACAACTACCAGTTTGTATTGATGACCCAAATGAGCTTAATGATTTCTTTTCTGATAATATGAACTGGTTGCTGTTTAATTCTGACAATTTAGGGTTCCCTGAGAAATTGATAAACATGGCTAATGTATACTCTGATGAGACGAACTATGATCAGGTAAAGCATATATATAAAAATCTTTGAAATACAAAACTAATTAAGTGGTTAAACTTCTTTAGTGTTGTAGGACAGGAGTTAGCAGTATCTATAAAGCAGTATTCAGGTACTAATAAATTCATTCTTAAGCAAATTCCAGGATACAAATCCATAATTTTAATTAAAACTACTTCAGCAAGGAGTCATATATTTTATACTTTGCTCTTCAAGCAAGACTCCTTTGAAACTGTTGAAAACTGCATTTATAGAAAACTCATTGATTGTCTAGGTTATAGTTTCTCAAAGTGGCACTCAATTCAAACTGATAAATTACAAAATTTAATTACTCTACCCATGATTTTTATTAACTCATTCTTCACTTATCTTAGACATTTCAATTTGGATTCTAACCAGCCACTTGATGATTGGCGCAGAAACAAACCTGCATTTATCCATGCCATGCATTGTCTATCTTTATCTTTAGAAGACAAATCGAAAACAGAAGAAATTGTGACTGTCTCGGTATGCATACATGGAGCAGTTTGTTGCTGCACCAAACTATAGATGGCCAGGTAAAATTCTTAGCAAGATTGACTTTAGACCTAGAACTAAATATCAATCATTCTTGGAATGGTCTTTGATAATGCTTTGTGACCACATTGAGAAACATGAACCTAACCCTATTAATGAAGTTGAAGATACTACCGACTCCCTTGACAGATTTGGCTCACTTATCTCACTCTTCACCTTAGAAAAGATTCCTTCATTTGAAGCAACACTTGACATCTGCTACTCAGGCTACTTCAAAAACAAGAATCAGAAGAGTGAAGATAATCATGATATGAATTTGGTCAAGAAGATAATGCAGTGTGAAGATCAATTAGATTTTATAAATCTAAATGGGATTGGCTATAATGAAGGGACAGAACTTAGAATGCATGAATACAACTGTGAGCTAGTAAAGTATTTTGCAGATCAATTAAATAAGCATTTATGTGCTTTTCATGGAAATAATATTCAAGAATCAATTGCACACGAGTTTTATTCACGTCTAAGTCCTACCACCCTGAATCAAATAGCCACCTTAAAAGCCCCTTGTATTGCTGATCCATTTGATG
This sequence comes from Trachelipus rathkii, assembly GCA_015478945.1. Taxonomy (NCBI): domain Eukaryota; kingdom Metazoa; phylum Arthropoda; class Malacostraca; order Isopoda; family Trachelipodidae; genus Trachelipus; species Trachelipus rathkii. Next base: position 93,759 of record JABUQX010001760.1, on the reverse strand, counting down.
AGTTTCCTGGTAAAGACAGAAAGGAGAATTTGAAGAAGAGTAAGAGGTCTAAATATTATATACAATAGTGATGCCGAGACATGGGCATTGACACAAATTTGTCCCATATTTAGTTAACACCCTAGGATGTTTTGAGTATGTGGCAAAGGAGATCTGTAGTGCAATAGAATGTTACGCACATAAATTTGGTTCTAGATTTCATTGATATATAAATACTGTTATTATAATTATGGACAGAATATTAGATGATCACTACAAAAGATTTTGTCCTCTTCATAACAGAACTGACAAAGAGAAGTACAGAAGATTCATTAACAAGCACTTCAGAGTGAGTTCATTAATAAGGGAAAGAATCGAAACGGTACGAACTTTTTTCTAAGTTTTTTTTTCTAAGTTTAAAAGGTGCAGCGAACCTTTGCAATTATAAACTAATTTTGATATACATTTTATTACTTATTACCATGGAAATACACTAGTAAGAGTTACTGATCCAGACGATTATTATTATTTTGAAATACAAACAGAATCGACAGACAGCATATTTTAAGCTTATATATATATATATATATATATATATATAATATATATATATATATATATATATATATATATAATATATATATATATATATATATATATATATATATATATATATATATAGCTCATCGCCATCCTTTTATGGAATGCGGGCAGTCCTAAGAAATGCGGTTAACAGGACAGGCTCAGCCCAGAGATCCTTTAACGATAAAATGGCGTAGATCAAAGTTGGACAGTTCAGCATTAGATGCTTGGTGCTATCTCTGACAGACACCTTTGGCAAATCTGGGAGGAAGCTTAATTTATTCTATACTTATATTCTAGGGGGGAAGAGGGTTCACAGTTCGGAGAGGCTACTGTGCTGTGGGAGTTTGGTGGTCCAACGAATGTTCTGGAGGGGAGATTCCAGTTGGACGTGTTTGTAAAATCTTGTTGTAAGGGTACACAGAGATTACTTTCTTTAGTTATTTGTGTATGGATGTATTTTATACTGGAAGTGTTGTTTATATTGCTATTACAGCCACTATTATTGATTTTATTCTTTTTATTGACACTTATTATTATTATTATTATTATTATTATTATTATTATTAATTATTATTATTGTAAACTGAAAAAATAATAAATGCTAATTTTTATTTTTCCATCGCTAAGTCTTTTTAGCTTTTAAATTAAGCAACCTATTGTAGCTTACATTTGCTTGCTATAGTTTCTCTAATCAT
>JABUQX010001760.1:72500-87500 GCA_015478945.1 Trachelipus rathkii | reverse complement strand
TTTAAAAATATACGATATTGTTTATTCGGAGCCTTGGTTTCAATTTTGACCAATCAAATAAGTCTCTTACAGGTGCCTTACTTAATAATAAAGTGCTGGATTTTTTTTTTTATTTAGATAACAAATACCATTAATTTATATTAGTGACTATTTTAAGTATTAGATCAGACATTTCAAGTTACAATAATATTGAAAAATCAAAACTAAGGTTTTAAAAATAAAAAATAATTCAGAATGGGCCTAATAAACAATGGCCAAACTGATAATGTGGCCAGACTTACTTCCAAACCTAGTTCACAACAGTAGTAGATGAAATTAAAAAGTTACTCGGAAGGTTTAGGAAAATTTATTTGATCTTGTTAAACAAACAAAACTGAGGCAGATCAGCACAATTCCCCAAATGACAAAGATACAAATGTAAAATAGCTCATCTGATTTAGTAGCCATTTCCTGTTCAAAAAGCAGTATTTAGTCAATATGCTGGATCGGAAATTAAATTTAATTGAGATAATCTCAATAAGCAAGATACGGAAAACGAGTGAAGAATGGATTAAAAAGGAAAGATTTTGCCTCAAACAAGTCGGTTACAATTCCAACTTGGAGATGGGGATAAATGTTCCAGTCTTCGAAATAATATGAATTCTAAAAATCTCAAAATAATCAAGAATTAAAATAATCTAGTGCTTTACTCCAACAATAATTTAATTCATTATATCAACTGATCATAAATATATTTGCAAACAAATGAAATGGGATAGTGAACCCTTTGTGGCTTGCTTTTCAATTTTAGTATAAAAAACCGTTACAAACAGGCACCCAATATATATATATATATATATATATATATATATATATATATATATATATATATATATATATATATATATATATATATATATATATATATATATATATATATATATGGCCAGCCTCCAGAAAGCATCATGCATGTAACTAAAAAATTATAACAGCTACAGGAAAAAAAATAACATTTTTGATTTTAGCAAGCAATTTCATCGATGAAACTTTAAAAAAAAATTATTTTATTCTAATTGTAATGCAATAATACACGTAATACATAACTTTGCCTCATTTATGTATTGTAAAGCAATAACCAACATTGTCATTGCTATTTCTCTTTCATGTTCTATGTATACGATGTATGATTGCAGCGGCTCATCAAAAGAAATTTGTAAATATGTTTGCATTTCATGCGTAAACGACAGCCAATAGAAACTTGGTTTTCAAGACTTACTTTTGGAACCTAAGTTTTGATTGGTCGTCGTTCACAAGTCTGTGATAATAATTATATTATTGTGTGTGTGTGTGTGTGTGATTATTATTATTTTTTTTTTGTTTAACTGTTATATATAAGGTTACTGCGCATTATTATTATATGTATGTAATTGTTTTATATATATATATATATATAAATGTGTATGAAATAATACTTAATTTTGTATAGTGTGGAGCGCACAATGTATAAATACATTTGGCTTTTATGTTTTGATTTTAGAAGAAAATTGAGATTTCTTGCGAACAGAGTTTCGATTGTAAAGAAATACCAATTTTCGGTCCTGCTGAATGTGTAATATATATTTGCTTTACTAAAATAACTAATAAGTGGATACATCATTTTATTTATTATTTTAAGAGATGTGATTGGATGGTCAGATGTAAACTGGTTGGCAAAGATTTGTATAAATAGTAAATTTATGAATTTTGATCTTTTTGCTTTCATTTGTCGTCAATCAAGGTGTTTACAGTTGGTACTGCGCCTGTTGCTCTGTCTGATCGATGTTATTATTATTTTAGTGTGCATAGTCTTGTAAATCGTGGAGGTGCCTTATTTTATATTTGATTATAAAGTAATTGTGTTAATGTTTTTAAATGCAATAAGGTATTGTAATTTTCAATGTGGAAATCTCGTGGCTTATTTTTTTATAAAGCCAATATTGTGTTTATTTGTGTAAATATAATCTTTGCATTGCCATTATAATAGTGTCGTCTGTTAAAGCGATTTTGCAAATGCATTTTGTCTGCGGTGTTGCAATATATCACTAGCAGGTAAGGGTGGTTAATGTAATGTATATTTTTTGTAACATGGTAAGATCTTTTGAATTAACAAACATAAAGTGTTTAATGATTAAATGTAGTTACGTTATTTTATCTACGAATAACTACTGAAGTCAAATTTTATTTATTTTGAAATTAAGATTTGTTAAATTCCTAGTTGGCAACTCTTTTGCTTTAGACAACAGCTGATTCTGACCAGCTGCGACTGCATTCATTTGTTCACACTGATAAATCGATACCTATAATAATTGTCAAAAACGTTTAATTTACAAGTAAATATTTTAAATCATTTACAAAGTCAATTTTGTCCATATATTATTTTGTTGATTATATTTTGTTTATTCATATATATTGTTGAACAGATATTTAAAATTTTTTTTAACGAAACTTTTAAATGTATTAGCAAGACGTTAAATGAACATACCGGTAATGGACTAATGTTGATATTTTATTTATTTCTTTTGAGCATATATTTAATATATTTATATATATATATATATATATATATATATATATATATATATATATATATATATATATATATATATATATATATATATATATATATATATATATATATATATATATATATATATATTTGTTAGATATTTTTTTTTTTTCTATAGTTGCGGTGTGCCAATGCGGATATCTAATGACATCCGGCTATATATTCATGGAAGTGTTAAAACCTGTAGGTATTTGTATATATATATATATATATATATATATATATATATATATATATATATATATATATATATATATATAATAATATATATATATATAACTATACTTTCTTTTAATATATTATATATATAAACAAGAATTGACATACGGTACTGAAGGTTCTATATGTGCGGTGTGCATGTATACGGATATCTGTTAGACATCCGGCTATATGTCCATGGACTTATAAAACCTAGTTTGTAAGACCAGTACATTTTCATTTTTTTTTTTTTTTATTAAAATATTACTAAACTTATCCCAGTGGTTTCCTTGAGTATTTCCAAACGTATTTTACTTTTCATTTATTTGAATATTCAATTTGCTATTGCTTTAAGTCTTAAAGACGTAGGTTTTGTGATTGTAAGATTGATCACAAAACGGATTCATTTGCTGGTAAGAAAAGTATTGACTGAACTGTTTTCACATAAGACAAAGAATCCGGTCAAACCGTTGTTCCACTTGGAGGGTCTCTAAAAGGATAAGTTGGTGAGTTGTAAGTATTGAGTTGCATTGCAATATTGCACAGGCCGTAGCTCACTTAACAGGAGGCCTGAATACTGGTACAATACAGGTTTGAGAATCTAATAAGGTGTTAGTTGATTGGATTGTCACGGGGGCCTGGCCAAAGGATTTGTTCATCAGTTTGAAGAGTAAGTTATGACATATAATTTAATATCTTTTTAACCAATCACCCTACATTAATAAATTTGGGAATGCCTGTCCGAGATCTTATTTAATAAACGAGTATAAGTATACCTATACAGGAATACATTAATAAATTTGGGTATACCTGTCTGGGATCTTATATTATAACTTTTCAGTCATTACTTCTTATCAGTAAAACGTTTGTAGTAAAGTTATTTTTGCTATTTTATTGAATATTTAAACTCAAGGTAGTACAGTCGTTTGTTAAAACCTGTGCCAGAACTAATGTTCAAGGGTTGTAATTTATACCCCAGTTAATATTGTAAGCTTTAAAATAACTGTCAAGATAGTTGTTTGGACTATTTGCTTTGTTGAAGTTAAACGTATTTAATTTTCTGTGCGTATTGGTGGGATAACAAACTGTTATTCCAGCAATAGATAACGTTTGGAAATAAAGAAACACTGGTATAATTTTGGTAATTTTTTCTATATTATGCTCTTATAAATATATATATATATATAAAAATATATATATATATTTATTAACATTGTTTAGATAGGCATTAAAGTTTGCAAAATTAAGCGGAGCGAAATAGTGGTTTCCCGGAATTCACAATTTTCCTCTGTTGGAGTTCTGTAGGGAAAACACTAGTTCCCCGTAAGATTTTGTCAAATTTTACTATAGTTTATGTAAACTAGTATATATATATATATATATATATATATATATATATATATATATATATATATATATATATATATATATATATATATATATATATATATATATATATATATACATTATTAATTTTGCGGTTAGAAATTTGTTTTCATAGAGCTATCAGTGAAAGCTAAATTTCGAAAATTTTGGTAGAAAACGGGATTGTGATTCGTGCGTTAAAAGTGACTCTGTTAGTGAACGATATATTTGGTAATTTGTTTTGTGTACAACAAATATAACTATGGCTATGTCTAATGAAGCGTTTATGGAGTGGTGTAAATCAGGAGGTTTAGGTGTGAAGGAAATCACTGCTTTAGTGAAAGATCGAATGGCTCAAGAGGCTGCCGCTGCTTCGGAGGAAAAGAAGTTAGCCGCTGATTTGGAGAAACAAAAGTTAGCTCTAGAGGAGAAAAGGTTAGCGCTGGAAGATGAAAGGGAGAAAGCTAAGCTTGAGGCTGAAGCGGCAGTAGAAAAAGCCAAAATCGAAGCAGAAGCGCAAAGAGTTAAGATGGAGGCGGAGAAAGATGCAAGAGATGCAGAAGAAAGAATGCTTCAGATGAAGCTTGATGCTGAAGAAAAACAGCGGCAACATGACGCAGTTATAGCATCACAGAATGCTCAGAGCAGCCATAATGCTTCCCATGCTAATAAGTATCCGAAGTTGAAGCTTCCTTTCTTCGACGAGAAGAAAACCGATATTGAAGAATATCTATTAATGTTTGAGAAGCAAGCAGAGGCGAACGATATCCCTATGGAAAAGCGAGCGACAATTTTAGGAGGTTTCCTAACAAGCAAAGCTGTCAGTGTATATAATAAGATGACTGTTGAAGAATTAAAGAGCTACGAAGGTTTGAAAAGTGCTTTATTGGAGAGATATGGGCTCACGGAAAGTGGGTACTGTACAAAGTATAAAGCTATCCTACGGAAGATGATAATCCTAGAGTTTATTTACAGAGAATTATTGAAGCTCTTAAAAAATGGTTAACAGCAGCGAATGTAACACTGACACCTGATGATATTATCGAATTTTTCTCGGTGGACAAGTATTTGAATACGGTTCCAAAGGAACTCGCAACCTACTTAAGGGAGTCGAAAAAGAAAGCACCGGAAGAAATAATAACTTGTTCCGAAGGATACATGGAAGCGCATCGTCTGAGATTCACAGCTAATAGTCACACACGAAATCACAATCACGTTGAGAAAAGCACACATAATAATAATAATAATTATAGATCAAAAGGCAATGGTTACTCCACAAGCGGTAATCAGAAAGGTAGCAATCAACATGCACCGCGAGCAACTAATAATGAAAGCAGGATCGGAGGTGGAAGCGGCGACAGACAGAACTATCGTCGCAGTAGCAGTGAGCCGAGAGAAGCGCCCACGTGCTTTAGGTGTCAAAGGAGAGGGCATCTCTCAAGGGATTGTCGAGCCCCTCCTTATTTCAACAATAGTAGTAGGGGACAGAATAACTCAGGGAGACAAAAAGAAGAAACAAAGAGCACGGGAGCGTCCGGAGTCTCTGATAACGGCAGTGAAGCCCTGAACTACTCAGGTGAAGAGCCGAAACTCCTGGATGAGTTAGTGAAGGTGGAAAATGACGAAACGTCACACCTACCTGTAACGTATGGGACGGTGAATGGCTTTAAAGTCAAAACCCTCCGAGATACCGGGTGTAATGTAGTGGTTGTGCGGGAGAAGTTTGTGCCGAAGAGGTGTTATATTGGAAACAACATGAAGATACGTTTGTTGGACGGTACAGTGATCGAAGCTCCACTTGCAAGTATTGACTATTTTAGGTATTAGATCAGACATTTCAAGTTCCAATAATGTTGAAAAATCAAAACTAAGGTTTTAAAAATAAAACATAATTCAGAATGGGCCTAATAAACAATAGCCAAACTGATAATGTGGCCAGACATACTTCCAAACCTAGTTCACAACAGTAAGTAGATGAAATTAAAGTTAATCGGAAGGCTTAGGAAAATTTATTTGATCTTGTTAAACAAACAAAACTGAGGCAGATCAACACAATTCCCCAAATGCCAAAGATACAAATGTAAATTAGCTCATCTGATTTAGTAGCCATTTTCTGTTCAAAAAACAGTATTCAGAGTCAATATGCTGGATCGGAAATTAAATTTAATTGAGATAATCTCAATAAGCAAGATACGGAAAACGAGTGAAGAATGGATTAAAAAGGAAAGATTTTGCCTCAAACAAGTCGGTTACAATTCCAACTTGGAGATGGGGATAAATGTTCCAGTCTTCAAAATATGAATTCTAAAAATCTCTTATAAAATAATCAAGAATTAAAATAATCTAGTGCTTTACTCCAACAATAATTTAATGAACTATATCAGCTGATCATAAATATATTTGCAAGCAAATGAAAAGGGATAGTAAACCCTTTGTGGCTTGCTTTTCAATTTTAGTATAAAAAACCGTTACAAACAGGCACCCAATATATATATATATATATATATATATATATATATATATATATATATATATATATATATATATATATATATATATATATATATATATATATATATATATAATTGCAATTAATTTATTCAATATTAAAACTACTTCATTTATCACATTCAGTTTTACGAACTACCAAATTTGGAAACTATTAGACTGAAGGACTTTTGATTTTAAACTATAGCGGTAATGCTTACAATAATTTCAAATTAATTTTAGAAATTTTATATGGTTAAAATTTGGCCAAATATATCGTATGGCATGTAAGAATCTTAATGGAGTGCACAAAACAACTTCAAGATGTTAATTTCTCAGATTTATAGAGACTTTATGACTATTATTTACTAGCTTTTATTTTCCGTTAACATGGCCGATGGAGGTAAGCAATTGCCTAAAATAAGTCGTACAATTGAAGAATAAGAACCAGATCCAGAATGGTATTCTAGCATTATCAGATGGGTAAAGTAAGTTGGTGATTTTTCTAAATTGTTTACGGTTTAATAATTATAAAATCTATAGTATTTTAATTTGATTATAGTATATACACTTCACCAACTGCAAATAACAACCTCATCTCACAAAATACATTGACGTAATGGCGGTAATGCTCTTATTTCAGCTTTGTACGCGAGTACGACAAGTTGAAATTTCAAATATTGAAGAAATAGTATTTTTTATCTAATATGATACATTACCTTTTGACACATTTTTCACCATATATTAAATGCCAAACGTACGATAATTTTTCAAGAATTGGAATTTTTAATTTTAAGGGTTGGTGACGTGACAAGTTCAATAATATATATATATATATATATATATATATATATATATATATATATATATATATATATATATATATATATATATATATATATATATATATATATATATATAGGTAAAACTAAAGAAGTTACCCGCATGATATCTCGAAAACTAAGATAGGTACAAGAAAACTGATAACATATATGGAATCAGCGTATGAAATTTGTAGGGAAAATGAAAAAAAAATTTACTTTTTTTTTTTATTTTTATATCTCAAATCTACGATAGGTAGAAGAAAACCAAGCATATATGGAATCAGCATATGAACTTTTTTAGGGGCTCGAGCCGACGGTGGGGACCAGAGGGGGACACCATACCCGTAGGGGCGGAGGAACCCCCGCGACACCCAAACCACCAAGAGCGGGGTTTCGGGACTCCCTCCCTGAGGAGCTAGTCTACCGTCATTTAGGAAACCGAGACCCCACTCTTTACATTATTGCGGTTTACCCTGTGGTATTCTTTTAGTTAAAAAAATAAAATCTTTTTTCATACATATTTCATACGCTGATTCTAAATATGTTATTAGTTTTCTTGTACCTATCGTAGTTTTGGAGATATAAAAAAAAAAAAAAAAAAAAAAAAAAATTTTTCATTTTCCATACAAATTTCATACGCTGATTCCATATATGTTATCAGTTTCTTGTACCTATCTTAGTTTTCGAGATATTATGCGAACTTCTTTAGTTTCACAATATATATATATATATATATATATATATATATATATATATATATATATATATATATATATATATATATATATATATATATATATATATATATATATATATATATAAAGCCGTTTTATGTCTTTTTTTATTAATAAATAATATGAGATTCCGTAGGCTTAATGTATCTGAAAGTTGCATATTAGTAGCAGAGGAACTACTTTTATGCTGGAAGAAGGCTAGAATCCCAGCGCAAAGTCCTAACAAAGTTCGAGAAAAAATTAAAAAGCTGTACGAATCATGGAAGTCTTGTAAAAAATAAAAACAAAGGGAGCTATTTTTAAAAAAAAAAAAGGAAAAATCAATTGTTGAATTACTAGAGGATTTGTTTGATGTAGCTGCTTTAAATGCATTGAAAATAATAAAAATTGAAGAGGATAAGCAAGTCCTTTTACAGCAAATAGAACGTGGCCGTCCTAGTTGAATGATTGACGTAGACAGAAATTTATCAGAAAAATAAAAAAGAAAGTTAAGACATCAGGAAAGGATTAAAGAGAGAGAAGAAAGAATGCGGAAAACTTCTTTTCCTGGTACATCTACAGCTATTGAGTTACCTGGTGAGCATTATTATATATCAATAGCATTCTTAAACAGAAGTTACATCCTTCATTAAATATTTTATCTCTTACAAATGTAAAAAAGATGAGGATGATTGGGAAATCAAAGTTGAAAACCCAAGAATGGATTCCAGCAAAGAAAGCAACGTTTGTGTACCTCCTTCCGGTGCAAACGAAAAGGTTACATCTACAGCTCATGAGCTACCTGGTAAGCATTATTATTATATCCCAATAGAATTCTTACATGGAAGTTATTACATCATTGATTTAATACGTTATCCCCGTCATCTTATCGGACTCTTCCGCATCGCACCTTTTTTCCAACCCACACCGCACCAGGGGCAAACAATTACGTGGCGCGTACCGCACCGATATATATATATATATATATATATATATATATATATATATATATATATATATACTTATATATACTGCTATATATATATATATACTACCACTCATATATATATATTCGTTTATATATATATTTTTGGGAGGAATAGAAACCACAATTTTCGAAAGCGAGGATGGGAGCTGCACAGTTATGTTGGATGATAACAGTGACATAAATTTATAACCAAAGAACAGGATTTGAAAGATCAGTTCCCTCTGCAAGGTTTGTCAAAGTGCTGGCTCGCAGACACTTTTTGTGTACTTTTTTTTTATTAAAATTTTATTTGTTATATATAATGAATAATAATAATAGGGTTGGCTGGCCTAGCACCGGGTTTTTAAGCAGCGCACCTGGAAGTCGTGCACTGTACCGCATCACCCTCATAAGTCCTCATTCTTCCTTCTTGCAAACTGCACCGCACCAGGGGCAGCCATTACTTGGCCCGTACCGCACCTATATATATATATATATATATATATATATATATATATATATATATATATATATATATATATATATATATATATATATATAAAAAATAATAATATATATATATATATATTTTTACAACCCTATATATATATATATATTATTAAACTTAAATTTTTGCAAAATAAAAAAAAATGGTTCACCATCGTACATATTGTGCAGACCCACTGAGAAAACATAAGAGGAAAATATTTAAATATATTCCCTCTTCAAGGTTTGTCAAAGTGCTGGCTCACAGACACTTTTTGTGTAGTTTTTTTATTAAAATTTTATTTAATAAAATGAATAATAATAATAATAGGGTTGGCTGGCCTAGCACCGGGTTTTTAAGCAGCGCACCTGGAAGTCGTGCACTGTACCGCATCACCCGTCATCTTATCGGACTCTTCCGCATCGCACCTTCTTTTTTCCAATCCACAGAGGATGGGAGCTGCAGAGTTATGTTGGATGATAACAGTGACATAAATTTACTTAACCAAAGAACAGGATTTGAGAAAGATCAGTTCCCTCTGCAAGGTTTGTCAAAGTGCTGGCTCACAGACACTTTTTGTGTGTTTTTTTATTAATTAAAATTTTATTTAATATATAATGAATAATAATAATAGGGTTGGCTGGCCTAGCACCGGGTTTTTAAGCAGCGCACCTGGAAGTCGTGCACTGTACCGCATCACCCGTCATCTTATCGACTCTTCCGCATCGCACCTTCTTTTTTCCAATCCACACCACACCGTACCGCACCAGGGGCAAACCATTTCGTACGCACCTATATATATATATATATATATATATATATATATATATATATATATATATATATATATATATATATATATATATATATATATATATATATATATATATATATATGTTTATTATAAGTGGTTGACTCCAGGAGCAAAAATCAATAATTAATGTTTCGTTATTTTAATAATTTTAGGGTAAATACATTAAATTTTTGGGTAACCTAACCTAACTTAACCTAACCTAACCTAACCAAACTTAACCTAAATTAACCTAACCTAAAAATTAACGGAGTCAACCACTTATAAATGTCCATATATATATATATATATATATATATATATATATATATATACAATATATATAACATATATATATATATATATATATATATATATATATATATATATATATATATATATATATATATTGCACTAAAAGCCAATGATGAAGTTTCAAAAGAAATATACCTGGAATTATATAAGGAGGAAAAAAGAAATACTAAAAGGTGCCTACGTAGGAGAAAAGAAGAGGTAAATGAACAGTTTGGAAGGAGGATGAATGGGGACTCAAAAGGGAATAGGAAGCTTTTCTGGAAGGAAGCGCGAAAGGTTAAAAATAAGAAAAAGGGGAGCCTGCTTAGAATAATGAATAGGGATGGTGCTTTTGTAACTGATGAAATGCAGGAGAATTGATGAAGGAGAGACCTTTTGACCGGTATGAGTTGGATGCAATCAAATTATTTCGGTATCGGGCATAGGTTCTTGGTGATCAGTATTTATTAAATTGTTTAACCCATTAATGCCCACTGTGTCTATTTAGACACCAAAAACATGACGGCATAAAATTAAAAAAAAAATAGAACATATTTTTATGCTTTTCGTAGTTGGTACGCATAGTTATTCTAAAGAATAGTTCTTCTAGCGATATATGGCAAATTTTTCCTCAAATTGTTTTATACTTCATTTTTACATAGAGTAATTTCAGAAGTAAAATTTTTGATGAAGATGAGTGTTGACAAGGGCCGACTTGTAAGTGTTTTTCGAGAGTGTTATATGTTTGGCTGTTATTTATTATCTTTTTATTTATTTATTAGTGATGCTACTGTGAGCTGAAATTGTGAAAACGAATATTTCATTAGTTGAATAAATTTTATAGGGTGTTATTTTACCGCGTGTCTATTTAGACACAGTGGTAAGTAACGTTAACAAAAATTTGAAATTTTTTGTATTGTGACTCAGAAACTTTCGATTTCATTTTTACTTTCTATTGTAGGTGAAACATATCCCTAAAATTGTAATATATATATATATATATATATATATATATATATATATATATAAACTTTTATATATATATATATATATATATATATATATATATATATATATATATATATATATATATATATATATATATAAATATGTGATATAAATATAAAAATAAAAATATATATATATATATATATATATATATATATATATATATATATATATATATATATATATATATATATATATATATATATATATATATATATATATATAAATATATATATATATATATATATATATACTATATAATATATATATATATATAAACTTTCAACTTCAATATGGCCTCTAAAAAGAAGTATCATTATATACGAGATGCAGAGGAAATCTTAAATATATTAGAAAATGATGAGGAAGCCGAAATTGTTAGTACTGAGATTGATGCAGCAGATCTTGTTGAAATTGTTCTCAATCCACCTGAGGATGGTGGGAACTTTGATAGAGATGATGCCAAAGGTGATGCAGAGGAATTCATCACAAATGTTAGACACATTGAGAAAAGGAGTTTTATCTCAAACAGCAGAGCTAAGAGCAATAAGAAAAGGACTTTCGATAGATATTCAAGTAGAAGAGTAAATATCAGAACCGTCAACTAGCTTTTCAAAAAAACAATGCGTAATTTCAAGTAAAGGTAAAATTGTTTTCGGAAATGATCTGCAAAATCTTTAAAAAAATCATCCAAGAAATATGACTGCATTGAAGCAAAGAAAAAGCCTGCAATTCTAGAGAGCAAAGAATTCAAAGGAAAACCAGTCAATTTCAAGATATGTTTTACGGAGGAACTTATGGATCATATATGCAGAGAATCTGTAAAATATGCTTCTCAAAAAGCTTTACACAAAACATTTTCTGTCGATGATTTGTATGTTTATTTCGTAATTCTTTTGATGTCTGGATCTGGAATTACTCTTGTTCAATGGAACGACAACAGTCGCATAACCATGGTTACAAACTCAAAAGAAAGAGACATCTTTGAAATTGTTAGCTGCAAACGTTGGAGCAGAGGAGAGAGGAAACAAGCAGTTATTCCTCAACCAAATATCGTAAAACTGAATAATAAAAACATGGGAGGAGTGGATCTGTTCGACAAAATGTGAGCAATGTAACCAATTAGAATACGATCTCAAAAATGGTATTGACTTTACTTCCGCTTTTGCCTAAATGGCAGTGTTGTCAATTTGTGGATGCTATACCGTAATATTGAAAACATTTTGTTTCTTGAATTTACTAGACAAATAGTAATCTCCCTTTTATCTGCTCCTGACATATCGACAACTTGAGGCGTAAAACCAAGCACTAAAACACAAGTACTGAATACCATTCGATTTCACCGAAAAGATCATCTAATGGACAGAATAGACAAGCGTAGGAGATTTGCATTTTTTAGAATATCTGTCCAATTTCGTTGCACACAATGCAATGTAGGTCTTCATGCAACTGCTTGTTTTATTAAATATCATATAAATTAAATTATTTAGATATATAATATATATATATATATATATATATATATATATATAACTAACTTAATATATATATATAATAATAATATATATAATAATATATATATATATATATATATATAATATATATATATATATATATATAACAATATATATATATATAATATATATATAATAATAATAAATACAACTCAACATATAATATATAATAATATGTAATAATAATAATAACATAATATATGTATATATATATGTTTATACACTATATAATATATATATATGTATATATATAATATATATATATATATAATAATATAATAATAATAACATGTAATAATAATATATATATCATAACACTGTAATATAATATATATACTATTTATACACTATATATATATATATATATATATATATATATATATATATATATATATATATATATATATATAACTTAATAATATCTTAATATATATACATATATATATATATACTCTTTCTCTGCTATATATATATATATATATATAACAAAAATAATAAAACTTTACCATAAAAGTATCATTATCCCCTAGAAGTGCGCAATTTTTTTACAAACATTATTGCGAGAATTGATGAAGGACAGGAGAATTGATGAAGGAGAGACCTTTTGACCGGTATGAGTTGGATGCAATCAAATTATTTCGGTATCGTGCATAGGTTCTTGGTGATCAGTATTTATTAAATTGTTTAATGGATTTATATCGTCATTATCCGGGCTTGGCTTTTTGTGAGAGCTATGATGCTTCTGAGTTTGCCACGGTCACGCTGGATGATTTGGTACTTCGGCAGCGAGCTGAGGCGGAGTGGGCAAGTGAGGCTATTGAGATCGTTGATGATGAAGAAGCTGCTGATGGAGGGGCTGGTCAGGTTGTCATACCGCCTATTAGCGAGAGTGTTAGGGATGTGAAGGCGATTTTAGCGACTTTGAATGCTCATATAAATAGGATTATTTTTATTTTTAAAAATTCTACCCGGGCCTTCGTGCGAAGAGAGGGGCATCTGCGGAAGCAGGAGACTGGAGACCGAGGCCCCACTCCGGATGAGAAATAAAAGCCGTGTAAACCTTGCCAGACGTAAGATAAATACAATAATTTCATTATTTTTATTGGTGAAATTTTTATTACTTGCTACCACGATTTCTACATTTAATGCCTATTTATCTAACTTTTACTTTAAATAAACTTTTTAAAAGTCTCAATTTTTTTTACCCTATTCTACTATTTCACTAATATATATATATATATATATATATATATATATATATATATATATATATATATATATATATATATATATATATATATATATATATATATATATATATATATATATATATATATATATAGAAGATTGCTAGGAAATTTAAAAAGGAAAAAAATATTTTAAATTATCATAATGGATAAATTTGTAATTAAGTGGCCTCAACTTAGTGATAATTATAATTACTCTTTGACTGAACAAACCACGGACTCATTGAATGATGGTACTGGTTCATATTTTAGTGTTAATGCAAATAACAGTGCTAATGCCGTCTTGAGTATTGTCGACACCTGTATTAATCATATGAATGAAGCTTCCGCATCTGGCGTTGAACCAACTATTGAAAATCGTTGTTTGGATATTGGAAATTACATTACTCAAAATAGTATTACTGACAATCTAAAATTTGATTTACTAACAAATCCATACAAACCACTAAGCACTTAAAACTTTAAGCAAGATATCACAGGAAGCAAAAGGGCTTTCTTTTACGAATGGCTAAATCAATACAA
>JABUQX010001760.1:47500-67500 GCA_015478945.1 Trachelipus rathkii | reverse complement strand
AGAATGTCCGGTCAACCCATAAAAATTCAAGAATTAGGAATATTTTTAATAATAATTAATGTAATTTTAATGAATAGCATTTATAATTAAGAAGCCAATGGCCTACCTTGCACTGTCCCGTCCGTCCACAATTAATTAATAATGAAGGAATAATAATAAAAAAGAATCGCTTTGGCCCATCTAGAATGTCCCAGTCAACCATAATAATTAATAAATAAGAATAATATTCAGAAGCCGCATGGCTTTCTTGATGTCCAGTCAACCATAATAATAGAATTAGAATAATTATTTTAATTATTAATTATGGGTTGACTGGGACAGTCTAGATAGGTCCATGCTGCTTCTGAATTATTATTCTTATTTATTAATTTTTGTTGGTTGACTGGGACAGTCTAGGTAGGCCCATGTGGCTTCTTAATTATAAATTAACTATTCATTAATTACATTATTATTATTTAAAAATTATTCTTAATTCAAAATTTTTATGGTGACTGGGACATTCTAGAGGGGACAATGCGGCTTCTCAATTACTAATTCTTATTGATTTAGGGAAAGTCTAAAAAGGACCATGCGGCTTCTTAAGTATTATTGTTATTTATTTTGAGTTGACTGGGACATTTTAGAGGGATTAATGTAATGTGGCTTCTTAATTATTATTTTTAATTATTAATTATTATTGGTTGATTGGGCCGGTCTAGATAGGCCCATGCTACTTCTTAAGTATTATTTTTATTTATTATTTATTATGGGTTGATTGGGACATTCTAGAGGGGCCAATGCGGCTTCTTAAATATTAATTTTTTTTTGGTTGACTGGGAAAGTCTAAAAAGGACAATGCTGCTTCTTAAGTATTATTCTTATTTATTATGAGTTTGACTGAGACATTCTAGAGGTGTCAATGCGGCTTCTTAATTATTATTTTTAATTATTAATTATTATTGGTTGATAGGCCCATACGTCTTCTTAAGTATTATTCTTACTTATTATTTATTATGGGTTGACTGGGACATTCTAGAGTGCTCAATGCGGCTTCTTAACTATTAATTTTTATTGTTTGACTGGGACAGTTTAAATATTACCATGCGGCTTCTTAAGTATTGTTCTTATATATTATGGGTTAGACTGGACATTCTAGAGGGGTTCATTCAGCACTTAACTTATTATTCTTAATTATGATTATTATGGTTGACGGGACCAGTCTAGATAGCCCAGCAGCTTCTGAATTATATTCTTATTTATTAAGTATTAATGGATTGACTGGACATTCTAGAGGCCAATGCGGCTTTTTAATTATTATTCTTAATTATTAATTATTGTGGTTGACTGGGACAGTTTAGGTAGGCCCATGCGGCTTTTCAATTATAATTACTATTCATTAATTACATTAATAATTATTAAAAATTATTTCTTAATTCTTAATTTTATGGGTTGAATGGACACTCTAGATTGGATTCTGGGTCTCTTCGTGCTCTCTTTATATATATATATATATATATATATATATATATATATATATATATATATATTATAATATATATATATAATATATATATATATATATATATATATATATATATATATATATATATATCTCGCGTGACGTCACGAATCTGAAAAAATAAAAAAAAATAAAAATAAAAAAAATCAAAAAAATCAATAAAATCAAAAAAATCAAAAATTGATTATAATAAAAAAATAAATTCTTTCTTCTTTACATTCTCGGTAATCCAACTGTAGACTTTTATCAACGATTTTAATTTTGGATTGGAGACGTTAAAAAAAAACTATGCCTTATGATTTAGGTATTGTGAGCATTCAGGTAAAGTTTAGGATGTTTCAGATCGTATTTCATGTTAAAATTTACACATTGATTCAAATTTGAGATGCTAGGTCTATTGTGGTAGCCTATATTTTGGCTAGATATATTAAAAACACTCTGTATTATCATGCCCCCCCCCCCCACCAAAAAAAAAAAAAAGTATGTGAGGCTAATGATTATTATGACAATGTCAAAGATGCCAGAGAATTTTGTAAAGGCATTTCAAATATATTATATATATATATATTATATATATTTTAATATGTATATAAAAAAATAAAGATAATATATATATTATATATATATATATATATATATATATATATAGGACAAAGTTACTTTACGGCTACACAGAACAGGAGGTTAGATCAAAAAAACTATCTTAATAAAGGTGAAGAAATTCTTATTCTTTACACATTGCTTTAACTCGTCAAACCAAATCAAAGCCTCCTTGGGAGCTTCTGATGGGCAAAAAAGAATTTAGGAATAATTGTTTTTTAAACAATGAAACATTCTCATATATAAGTTCACCTACTTTCTGTGCTCTTTGGTATTTGAGTGTCGCGGGGGTTCCTCCGCCCCTCCCCTACGGGGTATGGAAAACGTCCCCCCCTGTGTTTCCTGTCGGCTCGAGCCCCTACATTGCCGTTTAATACCTTTACAAATAAAATATATATATATATACTGTCCCCTGCTCCTAAAAAAAAACTAGCCAATATTTATTTTATTTATGTTTTTTTTTTTTTTTTTTTACATTTTCCTAACTAAAATTTTAGAAGGATTCCAAAAATGTATTCCTTTTCGCTGTAGCTATTGTGGTTTTTGAGATATGATTTATTTATTTATTTATTTTTTTTTTTTAGTTTTTTTTCCGTTTCCGCAATAAAATTTTACCAGGATTCCAACAATGTATTCCTTTTCCCTGTAGCTATTGTAGTTTTTGAGATATGAGTTGCAGTTTTAAACCAAATATCACCTATATATATATATATATATATATATATATATATATATATATATATATATATATATATATATATATATATATATATATATATATATATATATATATTACTTTGTTATAGTTTCTAAAAAAGAATATTTTTTTATATTTTCCTCTGCTAGAAGACCACCGTTTTGAAACCAGAGGAAACCCACTATCGGCCATTTTGAACACACTTTTTTCAAAGATATGCAACTGGAGACTAGCAGGCATGGTTGCCCGACTCACCAGGTGCGGTGCGGTGCGGCACACAAATCCAGTTTCCCGTTGCGGTGCGATGCGTGGTGCGCTTACCCTGGTGCGGTGCGGTACGGTACGCAAAATTCAGGTGCTCGGGCAACCCCACTAGCAGGATATCTCATCTTGGTACTCGATATAATAATGTTCGAATGTAGATTATTTTTTGTTTAATAAAGATTTCGAATTCAAAAATAATACAGTAGTAATAAATAATTTAAAATTTAGTCTTTGTAATAAAGATTTTGGATGAAATATATATTTTGAAGACCTAATCTTTCTTTAGGCTATTTTAAAGATATATAGCCTAATAGCTACAGATATTTTTACATCCTTGAGAAGATCTTACGACTTTATTTAGCTGATTAAAAAGTACTCGGGAGGTCTCACTAAAACGAAAGGATTTCTGTGATAGATGTTGCTGGGCAGCACTCTGACGTACAAAGAGCCACGGGGTTAACTACATGCTTCGACTTTAGGCGAACGGGCATACACGGCGGTGACACAAAACTCAAGTGACTTGACGCCACTTTGCCCCGGCGACATTTACTCTAACTCAAGCATCTGGGAAAGTTTCACAATCATTGCTGATGATGTAGCCGAGTAATGTTGGCCAAGCACAGGAATTTTCGGTACAGCACCACACCAATTCATTCTTTTTTTGCACCTCACAATACCGGAAGACTGAAATTGTCGCACCGCACCGCACCCGGTGCGTCGGCAAACAATAAACCAGAGGTACCTGAACTTGGTGACTTTGCTCTGTTCTTTACCGTCGATACTGATGGTTCCATCTGTCTGGGGCCCACTTTCCATGTGCTCAGTCTTTTTTTTTTTATGTTAAATAGCAGGCCGAATTCCTCTAAACGAGTCTTCCACTGCTGCGTTTGTTCTTAAGGGTTGCCGACTCATTTCGTCTGCTAAAATATCATAGGGGTAGAGAATCGACCAGGGATGGTTTCTAAATATTGGCAGTCACCTCATTCATGCAAAGTTCAAGCAAGAAAGGCGAGAGGACTTAACCCTGGTGTACTCTTACAATATTAAAATACGCCCATGTTCTTGCTGGGCATCGCATTGCACTCGTTTAATTGTGGTAGGACAGTCTGATCCATTCAACGTAGGCCTCAGGGGCACCGTGCAATCGCAGATTGTGCCAGATAAGTTGTCATGTGGAATATTTCATTATTTATATATTATATATATATATATATATATATATATATATATATATATATATATATATATATATTATATTATATATATATATATATTATGGCAGTTTGCTAACCAATTGTGATCAGGGGTGAGAAAAAGTATATATATATATATATATATATATATATAATAATATATATATTATATATATATATATAGTATATATAATATATTATAATATTATATATATTATATATATATATATATATATAAATAAATAAATAAATAAATAAATATAAATAATAAATTAAATAAATAAATAAATAAATAAATATATATATAATATATTTATATTTATATATATATATATATATATATATATATATATATATATATATATATATATATATATATATATATGCGCTACTCCTTTAAAAGGATGTTACATAAAAAGACATAGAAAAACCGCCGAACGCTCCGTGGAACCCTGCAGTGTCACGTTAGCTAAAACTCCAATAGAAGGAGCGCAAGAGTTACCAAAAGTTGCTTATTTTTTACCATGCTCCATTTTTTTTTTTTTTTTAAGGGGCTCGAGCCGACGGTGGGACAAAGGGGGAGATTCCCGTTCGTCCCTTGAGCCGAGAGACCCTGCACTCTCCTCTTGCGATTTTAATCTGGGTATTCCTTTTAGTTAAAAAAAACAAACTTTTTGGCAACTCTGACGCTCTATTGCTTTGAAATAATCGAAAAAATCGATTATATCGTTCGTTCAATATATTTCGGCTAACATCCTTTTAAAGGACAAGTTTATATATATATATATATATATATATATATATATATATATATATATATATTATTAATATATAATATATTATATATATATATATATTTGTATTGTTACCCAGAGGGTTTGTCACCCCGATTTTTAATGAAAAACAAAAAACCAAACGTCAAAAAAAAATAATAATTAAAAGAATAGTGAAAACGAAAATCGTCGCTCTCCTTAGGAAAAAAAAGTTACAGGCCTCTCAAAGTTGTAAAAAAACCCCATAGGATTTTTTATTAAAAAAATAACCAAAAATTTTTTTGTGAAAATCACAGGATATACTCAAAAAAAAATAATGAAGAATAGTGAAAATCGAAAATCGGCGTCTCTTTTAGGAAAAAAAGTTATAGCCTCTGAAAGTTTAAAATTTTCCCATTAGCTTTCTTCTCTCTTATAATAAAAATTAGTGGGCTCGTGCTCGTTGTTAGGGCCATCCTAGTTCAGGTTATGATTAAGATATGTTAATTCTACATAGATTTTCTATGTGTATACCTAACAAAAACCTATCATAACCTGACTTAGAGAGCCTGAAATGAGACCTAACCTGGATCGATCAATATTGAAAAGTCTATGGATTTTTAACAACTTTGAAGGCTGTAACTTTTTTTCCTAAGAGAGCGACAATTTTCGTTTCACTATTTCTTCATATTATTTTAGAGTATATCCTGTGATTTCATAAAAATCGGGGGTGTGACAAACCCTCTGGGTAACAATTACCATAATATATATATATATATAATATATATATATATATATATATATATATATATATATATATATATATATATATATATATATATATATATATATATATATAAACCTGCGTTAGTTTTAATATTCGATAAACTATTTATTGAATGGGAAATGCTGTAAATATTCCACCGACAAGGGTCTGCCCAGAACTATTGCAATATTCAAACTCAATATTTAATGTTCACCCTTATTATTTAACTAAATTGTAACTTTCTGCCATCAATTCCTTTTGTGCGGAGTTAATTAACGTATATTACACAATATTTTAACGGATGTTCTTAAAGCTAAATCAACTTTATATTAATTTCACACTATTACAGGTATAATTTATTTCACTTAAAGATAATATACCATAAGGACAATAGTATGATTTATTATTGCGCCGTAAATACGTGAAGTTATCCATCTGAAGGAAATCAATCCGTCAAGTGAAGAGAAAAGAATGTATCCAACCAATCCATAATCATTCCAGAATATTCTATAGAAATTGCATTCCAATATTTTTATTTACAAATATGAAGACTGAAAATTGTTTAAATTCTAGGACCAAAAAATAATCTTGGCCGTGTTCGTATTAATCAAATTCGGCACAGGATCTAAGATGGCGGTGTATGAGGATCTAAGATGGCGGTATATGATTGATAGGGCTCTTACAAAAGGCTGAATATTGGAAGTCATCTGCTTACATTTTATCATAAAAAAATACAATGTCTCTTTAACAAATTTATATAACATGATTGGTCTTTAAGCACGATGTCTATGAATAAATACTCTAAAATACTAAACACACCACAATAAGTCACATTTCAACTATGAAATGAGACTTATGATGCCTGACGGAGTTTTGTTGCCACAAAATTTGATTTTACACGTCGTACGTCTGGCAAAAATCTATGTCAAAATTAAGCTCACCTTTGCTTTTTATTTTAACTCTGAAGGAATAAATTATTATTTTTTTTTAAATGGTTATGAATATTAATAATAATAATAATAATAATAATAATAATAATAATAATAATAATAATAATAATAATAAGTTTAGTAATCTAGTTGAAATTAACTGCATGGTATGTGTAGAAAAGCAAATCTAAATTTAAATTAATGGATAAAAAGAAAAAGACCGATCAAAAAAAAAACAAAAAAAAAAAACAAAAAAAAAAATAGAATTGAAAACCTCTTTGAAAAAGATAAAACACAGTGGAAGTAAAGACTGAGGAGGGAAATAAAAATCATGTATAGCATTTGTAAATGCAAGGTTCTCCAGTCTTAGATTTCCTCTTTGATTCAATGCATGTTCTTTTAGAAGGTCTCCAACCGTCTAATATTCAGTTATTGCTTTCAACACTTTATTTCCATGGCAATCTTACTCGTGATACCTTAAATAAGTCAATTAAGGAATTTAAATTTTGCAAAAGTATTAAATCTTCCGAGATTACTAAACCATTCACAAATAGATTTTAAGGTTAAGGCTACATCAAAATTGGTTTTAACCTTGGCAATTCATTTACCTTTTTTGCTCAATTTTATAGAGGAAAATAATTTCTTGAAATGTTTCAGACTATTAGTTGCGGTTGTCAAAATTATTTGGTCCCAGATCACAACCCATAGGACTATACAATGTCTTACAGATTTAATAGCAAAGTACATACAAATGTTTGTTGAAATATATCCTAATGAATCCGTCACTCTCAAGACGCACATGGTTATTCACCTTGCAAATCATTACAAACACATGGTCTAGGAAGAGCAAGCTCTATTATAAGATTTGAAACTAAACAGATGAAATTAAAGTTACTCGGAAGGTTTAGGAAAATTTATTTGATATTGTTAAGGGGACGTTGCGCGTATGGATTTCCTAACTTTTGAGGGTAGAAATCATCAATTCTATGATTTTTAGGTTTTAACACTTTCTAGTGTAGAATTTTATGCTCTTTCGAATGGTCTGGTTATTTTTAACAGGCAAGAAATATTTTGTTCACAATTTACAGGGGGATACGGGGGGGGTATTCAATTTTGGTAAGTCATAAATGAAAAATCCCGATAACCTTTTTATTATTTATTGGTGAAACTAAAAACTTTCGGAGCAAGGATAGTTGGGGAAGATACACCTTTTTTTGTTAACATAACTTTTTGTATGGAGAACGAATTTGCCTCTGTGTATGGGAAAATTTCTAAATTTTCAAAAGTTTCCCCATATGCAGCGGCAAACCCCTTGAGTTTACAAAACATTTATCTAAACAAAAAATGTAAACCTTGCCTAGTCAGTGATAGTGATCTAAAAGTTTCGTATTGATTGAACAAAAAATAAAAAAATTATCATGAATTTTTTCGGAGCAAAAAAAAAAAAAAAAAAAAAAAATTGAACTGTGGCATGAAACTTTATTTAATATTTACTGCGATTGCAATGAAACTTTTCACAAGCTTGTGTACCTCTACAATGATATACAGATTTTTATTTAGATTAATATTGGTATGGGCCCAAACAGTTTTGACCGCTGATCACGAGAAAAAACTTTTGATAAAACTTTGAAATGTTTCCCATGAGCAGCGGCAAAATCTGAGAAAAATTACAAAAATTTGCTCTAAACAAAAAAATGTCTACCTTCCCCAATTATTATATATGCTCTGAAAATTTTCAAACTGATGCGTTATAATAATAATTAAGTATTTTTTATATCAATCCTATTTTTTGAGTTGCCGATTTTTTGTTTTAATGATTGGTGTCACGCAACATATTTAATATTCATCTGATAAGAATAAAATTTTTATGGCCTTTATAACTCGACGAAATTGCACATCTTTTTATTTAGATTAAATTTTCTGTACTCCCAATGGTTTTTGCTTACTACTGCAGGAAAACGATTTTTATAAAATGATAAGTTTTCCATGAAACAGAGCAAAAGCGTTTGGTATACAAAAAATTTATCTTAACACAATAATGTGTGCATCGTTACTAATCATACAGTGTTTGAGCGTGCGTATTAATTGGATATATAATAAAAAAGTTTATTTGTGAATTTTCTTTTTTAGTTGCCAAAAAAAAAGAAGAAAAAAGAAAAATTTCAAAATAATGATGCAATATAACATTTTTATTAATCATCTGATTAGAATGAAATTTTTACAACTTGTAAAACTTGGTGTGATACACATTTTTTCATTTATATAAATTTGTTGTATACCCAACGGTTTGGCCACTGGTCACAGTTCAACTTCTTTACTATTTTACTAAAAAAACTTTTTTTTACATTGAGCTGCTATCTCGGGGTATAACAAAAAAACCAACACTATTTTATATTTTTTCTTTTTTGTTTTCAATTTTGTATGCATTGAACTACATTTTGATGTATGATTCATGCAAATATAAAAACATTTGGCATATTTCATAAAACTTTTAAATTTTATGGGAAAAAAAAAGTTGAGATTTAGCAAAAAAAAATCAAAATAAAATTTTTTTTCTCTATATATTGCTACTATTTGTGAGTTATTTCATAAAACATATGCCTATGGCAAGTATTTCAGTGAAATCCGCTTGCAAAAATCTTTTGTAGTTCAGCAGAAATCCACTGTTAAAAATTGCTATTAAAAAAATGTAAAAATACATTTCCATGATTTTGGGAAGAAATTACACAAAATCTAAACACCTTTTTGCATATGTCATCAAAACAAATATTGTCGAGAAATCTTTCCTCTTTCGAATGGTCTATAATTTATCCCAAAAAAATTACATTAGTGTTGTTAGGAATCCTTACGCGCAACGTCCCCTTAAACAAACAAAACTGAGGCAGATCAACATAATTCCCCAAATGCCAAAGAAACAAATGTAAAATGGCTCATCTGATTTAGTAGCCATTTTCTGTTCGAAAAGCAGTATTCAGTCAATATACTGTATCGGAAATTAAATTTAATTATGATTATCTCAATAAAAAAGATTCGAAAAAAAAACAAGTGAAGAATGGATTAATAAGGAAAGATCTTGCCTCAAACAAGTCGGTTACAATTCCAACTTGGAGAGAGAAATAAATGCTGTATTGGCTAAAATTTCCAGTCTTCGAAATAATCTGAATTATAAAAATTTCTTATAAAATTATCTAGTGCTTTTCTCCAACAATAATTTAATGAAGTATATTATCTTCAATTCTGAGTTTTTCAAAATATTGCTTTCATTTTCCTAATGTTTTATTACTTTTGTAATTCCATTTTTCTTCCAAATTTTACCCTATTAGCTATCCCTTCAATTTTTTTTTTTTTGTAAATTCTTGCAGTCTCTTTCCCTTATACTTACAACTTGTTGATGCATTATTTTGTTTTCATCTTGATAACAGAAAAAATTAAAGGAAGCGTAGCCGTTGAAGCAATCCCAGAGCGCAATTCAACCAGCATCGTTTATGTAACTTTAGGATTGCTCGGAGTTTTTTTAATATTCATAGCAAGCTTGGCTGCTTTTAACCATATTAGAACTAACAAGATACGAAATCGCGATTTAAGGTATTTTACTTTGTTCCATACATTTCTATAGTTATTATTATCTTGGATTTTTATAATATTAGTCTCTCTCTCTCTCTCATATATATATATATATATATATATATATATATATATATATATATATATATATATATATATATAATATATAATATATATATATATATATATATATATATATATATATATATATATCCGATTTTGCCATCTTACGGTCTCTTAAAGACGATCGTTGTATCATTATTTGTAAACCGGATAAAGGCCAGGGCGTTGTATTGATGAATGAGACAGAGTATACTGATACGGTGAATAAGGTCATTTCAGACAGGTCTAAAGTTAAACCAATAACTTATATAAACCCCATCAACTTATCTCTTAACCTTGAAGAAAAAGTCAATCTTTTTCTGCGCAAGCTGCTCAAAGCAGACAAAATTAACAAAGCCACTTTTAATGAAGTGTATGCTCATGGCTCTTCTCCTGGTATTCTATATGGACTTCCAAAAATACACAAAATTAATACCCCAATTAGACCTATACTAACTGCATTCAATACCCATAATTATAAATTAACCAAAATTTTAGTCCCCATTTCTTCAATATGAGCACACCATAAAAAGCTCTTATCAGTTTAAAAGCTGGCTTTCTACTATATATTTGCAAAAAATTTTCATGACTAGTTTCGATATTGAATCTTTGTGCACTAATATTCCCATTGATGAAGCAATATAAATTCTTTTTGACGATATTTTTCGTGCAACTCCCCTTTTTAACGGTTTTGATAAGAAAGAATTTAAAACTTTGTTAATGCTAGCAACTCGTGATACTTATTTTTTTCTTCAACAATACTTTATACCTACAAACTAATTCCCTTGCCATGGGATCACCCCTTAGCAAATACTTTTCTAATCCATTAGGAACAGATTTGGCTCTATAATTGTCCCCCCCCCCTTGTTCAAACCCTCCCATTACAAAAGGTACATGGACGACACGGCATTGACTTTTTTAGTCACATCCCCCGTATATTTAAATGCAATAGATTTGGACTAATTTTTAGATCCTTTCACTTAACCTCCACTTACAATTTAATGCACTTAGAGTTTGACTTTTTGCTGAGTTAGTTTACATTTAATATTTTCCCCCCTCCCTCATCTATAAATATATAAATAATTTTCTAGCCTCCAAATTTAATCAAAATACCCAGATACTTACAGCCCCAAAACTTAAACTTTACCTGCCTTTACCGTACTATGAACATATTCAAACGAAACTGCGCAAGGACCTCACTTACATATTACAAAATTTTTACCCACAACTAAACATTATTTTATCTTTTAACTCCTCTTTCAAAACAGCCTCTTTTTGTCACCACAAAGAAGGAACACTCTCTGCACTTAGTTCATCTCTTGTATATAAATTTCTATGTGACGACTGCAACGGCGTCTATGTTGGCAGTACTACCCACCAACTCGTTGTAAGAATGGACGAACATAGGTGTGTCTCTTCCCGAACTAACATGCAACTTAATGCATGCACCTTCACTCTCTGCTATAAGAAACCATTCACATTCTAAAGATCACACCTTTAACTACACCAATTTTTCAAAACTATCACAAACAAAATCAACAACCAACTTGCACATTTTAGAAGCGCTGTACATAGCCATCACCAAACCATCTTTGAATAACGATAGTGGTCCCTTCAAGTTGCTTCTCCTTTAACCATCCAAGAGTTATGATACTAGACCTTCGGTTTTGATATCTTAAGATGTGTTTAAATAGTGAGTATTATCTTGCCGGTAATACTTGTTTTCACTTTGTTAAAGTTATCCATATTCTAGAACTTAGTTATTCAGATTTTAATGTATTTAAATGAAAATGTAAGCTAAACATCATCCTGTTCGTGGTTCTGTTTCATGATCGTTTATATTTAAGTTTTTTACTACCATCTTTATATATTAAAGTTTTGTCTCGTAAATCTTCTGCTTTGATCACTTGCTTTTGATTATCTAAATGTCTTTTACATTCAAACTTATTATGTTTTGTTATTATTATTATTATTGTATTTATACTTTTTAGCCTGAGGATGGAAATTGTGTTTTTCCGAAACGTCTTTAATTTAATAAAGGTTTCTCCATGTCGAAGGCCCTGGTGCTGCTTTTTATCCTTAAATATATATATATATATATATATATATATATATATATATATATATATTATATAATATATATATATATATAATATATATATATATATATATATATATATATACCTTTTTTTCACCAAGACAGGGAGTAAGGCCGCGTGACACACACCGGAAACAGAAAAGTAGTAGAAGAATATAAGGTAAGTCGAAAAGAAAGCCCAGCCCTACCACTATAACTATTTTTGAGAACTCGTCGCAGTCAGAAATCCACCTAGAGCTTTCTCGGGACCGCGACGACCTCGCACTAGGGCATATCGTCAGTGTAGGTCATTACCTGCCAGGTGCGGCCACCAACTGATACTCTCTCACAAAACTCAGCCATTCACTCCTTTATGCACTTTATTCTCGCCCTCTGCCAAACTCAGCATTTCTCTCCGTCCAAAAATTCCTTTACTTTCTCAATCCACTTTTTCTTCGGTCTTCCAGCCGGTCGAATTCCAACACATTCACCAATATATACATCCGCTTAACCAACCGACTATCATTCGTCCTTTCCACATAAAACTATCTTAACGTGCCTTCATTTATTCTCTCATTTACCTCTTTCTTCACACCACATAACTCTATAATACGTTCATCCCCATAGGCGTAGGCAGTATTTCATTTAGGGGGGCAAAGTTTGAGGGATATGTGTGTACGCAGGATTTTACTTAGGGGCTGGCAAAGGTTGAGTGATTTATGTCCTTGTTCGCACCGATAAAAAGTTATTTCGGTTATAAAAATAAATAAAATGTCTACAACAGTTGCAATTAAAAAAAAATTAAGAAATACGTATTTGAGAAACGTAAAGTAATATTTATGGGGGGGTGCGAGTACCGAGTATTGAGTGGTAACTAATATTAAATCTCAACTAGCATTAGACGGCTTGGATTTTCAGCGAATTTCGCAATTTCATTTTTGTTTCCAATTTGTTCATTTTTTCATGTACTAATATTCTACGAATATTAATCCTACATAGTTCATTAAGCCTGTCTTTGTTCATTGTGTTACTTAGGCAAGTCATTACTCTTCAAAGAGTGCTGAAAGACCTTTCAATGGTGCCTGTTGAACACGGTAGCACCAGTGCAATTAATAGACAGGTTTTTGATTTGATGAAAAAAAAGAGGTCGGCTTCTTTAATGACTTCAGTAAGTCCAAGTCGTTTTCAACTTGTGTTTTTCATTTTTTATCTGCCTCAAGATACACCATGTCAGTTTCGGTATGAATTTTGTTGTTATGAAAATCATAAAACTCTGAAAAGCATTTTGCTTTCTCACGATTAACATAAGAAAGGGATGCAAATGAAAAAGATGAAATGATGGCACGTTGTTTTCTGAAAATCTAGTCTCTAAAGAGGATGAAAGTGAGTTCAACATAAGGCTCAAAGTACAAGAAACGCTTTCATAATATTCGTTTGCAGAACTTTTCGGCATTGATAATGCTTTTGTTGTTGGGATTGTACATTTCTAGGTGGTGCAAGTTCTACTAATAATTCAGCAGTAATAACTAACATTTGCGGATAAAAGCAGTTCAGCAATTATTTGATCAGCAGTTTTGCAGTGGTCTTTGACAACTTTCAAAATTCTTTGGACATGATCAGAGCACTGCATAAGGTCATTAAGTTTTTTGTTGAATAATGTAAGGTTTGTGTAAAGATTAAAAGCAAAAAATATTTGGCTATTACTGGAAGAGTAATTAATGAAATTGGGTCTTGTTGCCTTACAATATAATAGAAAAAAACTTTTTCTTGTTGATTGTTGTCTTCCTGACAATTTTTTAAACACCGTCAACGACTTTATATCATATTTTTATTGAAAAATAGCAATACTATGATATTAAAGCACAGTTTTTTATTTCACAAAGCCTCGAAAATTATGATCATATTTTATTTTTCGCCAAGATTTAGGGGGGCAAAGTGCCCCCCCCCCCTGCATAAGCCCATGTAATCATTTCTTCATTCATTCATTTCAAATTAAGCTATCACATGTTCGACACAGAAATCATTTCATCTACTTTTTTAATATAAAAATTCATAACTATTAAAACAAATCAAAAAACTGAAATAGAGATTAACCGGGGAAACTTCGTTATTCATGCTTTGCTTCCAAATATCTAAAAAAAACAAAAAACGAAGTTTAGAAAGCTTAAAAAGTTTAAATATTGGAGCAACAGTCGGTAACATGAGGCTGGAAAACAAAACGAGTTGCCAGAAGAATAAAACCAAAATCAATTTGAAATTATTTCAAGAAGTCCTTTATCCTGATGAAGTCGAAACGAAACGTTTACTGCATAAGCTAGATGGTCCAGTTAATTTAGTAATTTTTGAAAAATTACAACATACAAAATTTAATATAATATTGTTTCATTATGTATTACAACCGCATATAATAATTTATTTTTGTGTTCTAGTTAGACTACAAGTTGTTTTATTAGAACTATTTAGCTTCTTTTTAGCTTCTACCTCAAGGGAGTTATTCACTTATATATATATATATATAAAGCAATAAAATAAATTTTCTTTCACTATATATATATATATATATATATATATATATATAATATATTATAGATATATATATATATATATATATATATATATATATATCCGTGGCATTACCGTCGTTCTTGTGTGATCTATTACAAACATCAACAATACAATAAACTCAGACTGCAGGACAATAAACCCAAGTGAGGGTTGGTATTCCCTATATATAATTAAATTATTATAAGCGATCGATCATTATTAGTCCACGAAAAGATTTCTCAAGATACCAACAAGATGAAAGCTTACTTAATTTGTTAAATATATTGATGTTTTTTCATTTTTTATTATAATTTTTATGCGGCACTTTTCCGTTTTAGATCTCGAGAAAATAAGGTTTTAAAATATAATTTTTATACTGTACCTATTGAGCATTCTAAAAATATTTGCAATATACGAAAAAAATAAAAATCAAAGCGTAAAGTTATACACTTTACCTGCTCATCACGTGCCTATGTTGTCGAGTAATTCGCTGGCAGGCATATAACGATGCTAATGTATATAATTATTAAATACACTAAATTAGTTTACTAAAATTCGGTCAATGGCAAGTAACTGAGTAATCCGTAGGTACCTGATTATTTAAATTAAATGATTCACAGGAGTCTATCCTATTTAACGGTCTCTTCGTTATCTTCTACATATAAAAGGAGTTGCTTATGAAACTGCTCCTGACAGAAAAGAACCGTTATATTGAAAGTGATCTACCGTTCCATTATATTAAGAGCATTTAGTTTTATAAATAATTTCCATAATCCATTGAGCAGTCTACCGAATGTAGCTAGATCGTTTTTGCCCCTCTTCTCTATAAATTAAGGAGGCGATTTCTAGCATTCGTTCTGACGTGGCTAATAAAATATATATTTTTTTAAATAATAAGCTTTAATGAGGGCACACGCGCAATGGTTTTGCGGGTGTTATGAGAAAATCAAGCAGTGCAAAATTTAAAACTGAGCGAGACAAAACTGTATACTGCTGTCACTTATATCTTTCCTAAGCCTTATTGAAATATATTTTTAATACTTAAATATGCTGAACGATGTATAGGGCATATAAGGTAAACAAATTACGATATGTCTTAAAACGGGTAACCAACACGTGTGGCCTATGCTACGCGCTGGATCAGGTAATGAAGTTATTTTGATAAGGTAAGAGTTCCTTTATATGAAGCTCAAAGAATGGGTTTAAACTTTAGGTCAGTCATACAAAATGATCTTTTGGCTTTAAAAATGGTTCATAGAATAGTAGTGGATACATTTCTATAATATCTTTGCGATTCCTCTCTTAAATTTAACTCACTTAGTATGCATATCCTTTGAAGACTAGTATTTTCATATGAAAGAATTAACTATTTTTATAGAAAATAATGTGCTGTTCCTCTTCAGGACTTCAAATTTATGTCCTTAAATAATGTTGGTACTCTTGGTATTTATTACGAATTATAAAAATAAGAAAAGAAAAGGATCTTCACTGTCATTATTTTTTAAAATGTTTTTTTTTCAGTTTTTTGTTAATGGTTATCGTTAGTTGATTGTTGCTTATAATTTAATGTTTTTGTTTTACTTTATATTTATTTTTTTATTTTAGTTTTTTGGTATATATATATATATATATATATATATATATATTATATATATATATATATTAATATAATTATATATATATATAATATATAATAATATATATATATATATATACAAAATAAAATTTTTTTCAGTTAGGTTAGGTTAAGTATCATATTTTGATGTATTATTTTTTTTTATCTAATTATCGTAAAATTATTAATTTTCAGGTTTGCTCCAACGCTGTCTCAAATTTTGAACCTATTGGTGGACAGGGTAAAACAGTGCAAATTGACGAAACACTAATGTTAAAAAGAGAGTACAACGAAGGACGCATTCTGAATGCACAGTGGGTGTTCGGGGGAATTTGTTTAGAAGATAAACAGGTTTTCTTGATGAAGGTTGATGACAGACGGGAAGAAACTTTATTAAATTGCATTAAACAGAACATAAAACCTAAAACTACAATAATATCCGATTGTTGGTCAAGCTACCAAAATATTAGCTTGATTCAAGGCTTTGATTATACACAATACACAGTAAACCATTCAAAGAATTTTGTCAACCCCATTAATCAAGTTCACACAGCAAAATATAGAGAACACTTGGTTCCTACTTAAAATGAGAAACAAAAGACAATGTGGGACCGATAGAAAGATGCTAGATTCATATCTTTGTGAATTTATGTGGAGGAGGAAGAAGGTAAATGAAGGGTGTGGAAATCTATTTATTGCAATGCTTAATGACATTTCAAAATTTCAAGATTATATATATATATATATATATATATATATATATATATATATATATATATATATATATATATATATATATATATATATATATATATATATATATATATATATATATATATAATGTACTTACTATATTAAAACAAAAGGAACAGTGAAGCACAAAAAAGAATTTTTTTTATTATCCAAAATAAATTAAATTCTATTTTTTTAAAGCAGTATAATAACAAGGGTTCAAACCTTTCCGATGAAAATTTTCTTTCAGTCAAGTAAAAAGGACAAGGTCCGAAAATAATTAATTTAATATCCCAATATCTAGCCCATCTTCATACGTAAATTCAAAGCTAAAACCCTAATGGCCACAACAGCGTTCTAGATGCAAGAGCTGCTTTGCATATCGAATTCAGATTTGCATTTGACATTTTGCCGATTAGATTCGTACATGAGGAGATTTGAAGCAATCTATAAACTATTAAGGATGAGGGCTGACTGACCTCTGACAACGGAGTGGAATTGAGGATTATCAGTAAAGGATGGATTATTGACAACATTTGAAAAGAAACCATTATATAATATATATATATATATATATATAATATATATATATATATATATATATATATATATATATATATATATATATATATATATATATTCTACTGGTTTGTAGTAGGTTTAAAGTAAAGGCCAAATGATTTGCAACAGTATATTAACGCGGAAAGGGATTATACCACCATCTACCACGCCTGCGGATCAAGAGAAAAATAACAGTGTTAAAAAAAATTATGACGTGGCAGAGAAAAATTCAATAATAAATTTAATCACTATTTCAAAAAATTATAAAAACCAAAATTAATATGTCCAAAAAAACAAAACATAAATTAAACATTTCCCAAAAGAACTAAAAAGGTAGGTGAAAGTAAAGAAATACGAAGAAATATAAAATGCATGCCGAGTTTTAAGACTTAGATGGTAAAATAAGGAAAAGGTGGTTGTTAAAAAAATGCGATAAAGTTAGCTCTATAATACCGTACAGCTTAAGAATGAAAAAAAAACAAAGTGCAGCTTAAAAAGATTTACGATAAAGTTAGCTCTAAAATACCATGCAGCTAAAATGAAACTAAGACAAAAGTAAGCACGAAAATCTACCGGGCAGCTTAAAAAAATAGTATACAATAAAATTATGTTCACATCTGCCATGCAGTAAAAATACGATTAAAGTATCCTCACTAATACTTTTAAATTTTATCCGAGGTTTAAAATTTATATGACCTCTTGTTATGATGCTTAAAGTTAAATTTATAATGTAGATTAAATTCTATAAAAAGATATATTACAAACAGAAAGTAATTCTATCTCGAAAGCTTAAAACAATTATAATGCAAGAGACAAATTGATTTTGCCAAACGTAAGATGCGTAATAATTTTTTTAAAAAATTTATAATGTAAATTAAGATCTAAAATTCAAATTAGTAAAAAAATTGGGAACGTATTATAGGCCTCTCGGTTTAGGACGAATTTATTTAAATCTTGTTTGGCTAGAAAGTTTAAATATATATATTTTTTTTAATATATATATACACTACAAATAGAGATTAATTATATTTCGAAACGAAAGGAGGCAGCACTTTTAAAAAAGAAAAAAAGAATATATATATATATATATATATATATATATATATATATATATATATATATATATATATATATATATATATATATATAAATTATTATTATTATTATTTATTGCTTTCTCTAAAATAGGTTAGGCCTCGTAACTGCCGGGGTGATCTTCCAACACGTGCACACACACACACAAACTCAAGCTTAATTATCATGCTTAAAAAAAAGTTCTAACGTACCAAAAAGTAAAACGGTATAAAACGGGGAGCACGGAACACTAAAAATGTTTATAATACTTTCACCAAAAAATTAAAAAGAATTGTATTAGTGTATTTGATATCACTTTTATTGAAAAATTTTGTTCACCAAACTGATACAACTTTTCACCGGTATTATCAAAAGCCAACTCAAATTTTAAAATTGTCGGGTGGAAGGTGATCATGGAACTGAGCGAAATTCAACGAAAAATGCGCTAATATTTTTTTTCATAGGTTTTATATTTAATAAAATATTTGGGTCAACATCATTAAAATAGGTAATAAAAAAATTAAGAATATTAATATGTAATTAATTTTAAGCTTATATACGTTTTAAAGATGATAAAAAAATGAAAGAATAAAAATGAACGAAACTTAAAGCAAAACCTAGATCGAGACTTTGAAAACGTTTCACGTGGGCTTAGTTTCCCAGCCAGTGAAAAATAAATTATTTTTAATTTTCAAATATTCTTTAAAATTCAGTTGAATATTTTTGGGATGAGTTCGATGAATTCGCTTTTAAATAACGAGCAAAATGGTATATTAATGTCGTTTGTACGATGCCGATTAATTAAGTTATTTTAAAAATTCAAAAATGTTGAAGGAATATTGGCTGCTGATGGGTCTTCATCGACAGTCATTTTTTTCGGACTATTTTTATGGTAACTTACTTTTCCTAAAACTTTTAAAACTGTAAATGTAGTAATTTTCGTTATTAATTAAATTAGTATTTAATTTACTTTATTGAGTGTGCATTAGATAATGGCTTCTTAATTATTAAATCGAAGATAAGAAAAAATGA
>JABUQX010001760.1:35000-40000 GCA_015478945.1 Trachelipus rathkii | reverse complement strand
CTCTTGTTTAAGTTAAAGTTTATTTATTTATTTTTCTTTCCATAAAAATTGTTTTTAGATTAAGATATAGTAAATGTAAGCATTTCCTTAGTTTGTTTATGTCCCCAAAAAGAATTTCCTTAGTTTGTTTATGTTCCAAAAGTAATGCCTTTGTTGTTTGTTATACCCCAAAGAAATTCCATAATGGTTTTCTCAAGTGTTCTTTTCGGAATTGTGAGCATATTCTAATAGCAATGATTGACATATTTTCCTGTCTTAGGGAACGTTACCAGGGTGTACTGTGTTTTGAAGTTATTATATTTCTGTATTTATGTAATGAGATTGTATGTTGTAAAATCTCTTGGTTCTTAGCTATATGTTGTAAAGCTCTTATATATATATATATATATATAATATATTATATATTTATAATATATATAATAGATTTTTATATTATATATATATAATATATGATATATATATATAAGTATTATATATATTATTTATTCTTGCTATGTAATAATGCCGGTAATATTCATTTATTTTGTTTTGAACAATATTTAGAGTTTATATAACTATTAGATATATAGATAGAATATATAATGTATATAAAATATATTAATAGATATAATATATATACTAATATATATATATTATAAATCTTATTTCGTAGAAATTTGATTTTTATATTTTTTGCTAAATCTATTTTATTTATTTCCACTAAGGATTGAAAAATCAAATTTTAATTAGAAATTAAAAATAAATCGTGAAGTTATAAAAGTGAAATAAATATATACTTTTTAGGAAATAAGTTCATTACAAAAGAAGTAAACTAGGCCTTTACGACTTGAAATAATTGATTTATTTCAAAATGTTTGCATATATATTCATATGACATCAGAATCGTTAGTCTATCAGGTGGACTCATCAAAATGCTCATGGAGTTGGGAACACGTATCAGCTGTAAATTGTATGGAATATGGATCATAATATCTGCAGTTGGCTCTACCTTCCAATCCCAAGTGCTAATATTATGGGTTAATTTTAATATTGAATATTTTATTAATTAGTGTTATTAATGTTAGTGGTAATAATGTTAGTTTGTTATTCTAATAGTGTTAGTGTAAGTATTATTAATTGTTGATATATATATATATATATATATATATATATATATATATATAAAATTAAAAGACAAAATAATAATTAAATATATTAATATCAATATATATAGCTTTATATATTGTGAATATATAGATATATATATATATATAATATATATATATATATGTGTATAATATGTATATGTAATATATATGTGGTATATATGTATATATATGTATAATGTATGTATGTATGTATAGGTATATATTTTTTTTATTTTATTTATTTATATAAAAGCGCCCGATAGCTCAGTGTTAGAGCACTCGCCATACAAGCGAGGGTCCCAGGTTCGCAACTGGTCGGGTGGGAGAATGTGAGTTATTCTCTCCTTGGGCTTGGCTCCGTCCCTTGCTCGGACGTTAAATTGAGTACACCTCCTCCTTGATAGGGCTCTGCCGTGAGTGATGGTGTTTTATTTCTGTAAAAAAAAAATATATATATAATAATTAAAATATATTATATATTATATATATATATATATTATAATTATATATATATATATATATATATATATATATATATATATATATTTAGATATATGTTGTGAAGCTGCCATATATTTTATGTTATATGTAAAGTGTATTAGGTATGGTATTCTCTTATTATTTTTATCTGATTATTTTTTATATTGTTTATAACTTTTTCACGATCACTGGTATTAAAGCATCTTACGTCTTTTCCCGGGTTTGTTGAGAAAATGAGGTATTTCTTGGTGGGGGATAATGTTATGGGCCCGCTGCTACGGGTGTTACCATTTTCATTTTTCCCTTTCCAGATTGTTTGCTCATATCAACGGGTAGTGATGATCTTTAAATGGAGAAATGTCTGGTGATGATGAAGATCTGTGAACGGAGATAATTCAGAGATGTTTTTCTACAACCTTTTGTCAATCAAATAGCTGTATAAGCAAAGTATCAAGTGTCCTGTATATTCTATATATTAGAATATACATGACAACATTTAAATAAATAATCTTAAATATTTATTTTGACCACAACATTACAGGTTAGGTTTTGATATAAAATAAAAGGAAATCTTTGTGAATTATATTTTTGCTCTTTACAACCTTCGTATAGTATTTAGTGGAGTTATTGCTATATATTCTGCTACGTTATACATCTCGGTGTTAACTTATTCTATACCGTCTATTCCAATTTATTTGAAGGATCCCCACCACAGGGTAAAAATTTTTCCTGTTTGCCATATTTTTTTTAATTTAATTATAATTAAATCTTGCGTTCGATTTTCATAACTTCGTCTTCCATAGAGAACCAAAGTCGGGAACAATTCTAAGCTCGGAGTCGTGTCCATTTATTCTCTGGCTGGTCGTTCCGTGACCACCTGGTCATTGGTAGATCGTGCTCCATTCACGTGGCCACATAGGTTGGCTTAATCCGTCGTCCATTGGGGGAACCAATGGACCATTTTTTAATTCTTTAATCGACCATTAAACTTAGCAACCGGAAGATAAGCCCTCTTGCGTGGGTTACTGTGCAATTGTGTCTAATGGAAGGTCGATATACATCTAGCAATTAAGTTATGCCATTATTCTTTAACCGTAGTTGATTTGTAGACGGTAACTATTTTTAATAGACATATAATTTGTAATATTTAACTATTACAATAATTGTGTTCATATATATACATATATTTATATATGTATATAGTAATATTTATCTGACGGAAACTTTACTTTGATATATACTTAATAAAGTTACCTTGCGATATTTATAAAATTAAATCGCGTATTGTGATATTTTCCATTATTAGAAATATACATATGTTTATGTGTGTATTTTGGGTATATATATATATATATATATATATATATATATAATATATATATAATATATATATATATATATATATATATATATATATATATATATATATAATAATAATAATAATAATAATAATATTTCTCAGTTTATTGACAATGAAGTCAGGAAGAACTAAGGATCCAATCTAGCTAGAATATGAAGAACTTACCTCCTCTCCGAAAAGTGGCAAGAGGGCTTAATGTCTTAAGTGTGGAACTGAAATGCAGGGTTTGGTTGATAGTCTACGAGCTCATAAAAAAGGTGTAAAAATATTCAAGATATTTGCCCTGAGGAGGATATGATTCTATGTGAAGGTGAGAAATGCTAAAAATGTTAATTAATGTACAGTACAGTCAGCGTTATAAGTCTAGGGACATGAAGTAAATAAATACAACTTTTAGAAAGCATCACCATTTTAGTTTCGAAAGA
Organism: Trachelipus rathkii; assembly: GCA_015478945.1. Classification (NCBI taxonomy): domain Eukaryota; kingdom Metazoa; phylum Arthropoda; class Malacostraca; order Isopoda; family Trachelipodidae; genus Trachelipus; species Trachelipus rathkii. Next base: position 36,608 of record JABUQX010001760.1, on the reverse strand, counting down.
TATAATTTATAAGACTTTTTAGGCAGATTCTTACCCTTACCAATTCTTAAAACTATTTATATAGTTCTGGTTCCTATTCTCCTGCTGTTAACTGTGCATATATTTCACAATTACTTTCGAAATTCAAAATGTTAATATAAAACTATTTTTATTTTGATATTTATATTTTTAAAATATCTTAAGAAAGGAGGGAGATAAAACAATATAAAAAAAAAAATTTAAACTTTCAAGCTTTAAATGCTTGAATGGAGAACTTAACCCAATGCTTATTAATAGAATCCATTTTACGAATGTCAGTCAGACTTTGTCGTTGTTATTCTTTCTCCCGCTCACATACATGATACTTTGCCACATTAAAAAAAAAAAAAAATAGTTATTATTGAAAATATACATTTTTTTCCTTTTGTGGGTGATGATCAATCAGCGCTGCAGGACGATGATGTAGAATTTTCTAAATTAAATCCCCCATTCTTTTAACAACTACGTTCGGTTTAATTTTTTGATGTAGAAGATTTCAAACTATCTTCTTTAGAGGAGGATTTATAAGCTGAAGAATTTGCCGATTTACGCTCAAAAGGAGCACAATTACGCTCAAAATCGATTTTAGAAGCCAATTTATCTTTTCCCTCTCCCTTCTCCTTACACTCGATTGTTTCACCGATCCAAAATTACATTAACGGAATGATACTCATCCTGTGTGATGAATTTGAGCTCACGAAGAAAGCCAGTTGGGAGTTTGTTCACGATTATATGACTCATGAGCTTACAGCCCGCTGATGAATTTTCGAAAAAATCTAGCCCAAACATCCTTGAGCTCATGAATATATGATCGCTTCCGACAGTAATACTCGAATATTTTCAGGATTTTCTAAATTGGAGGCAGAATCAATCTTATGAAATAAAGAATCAGCAATGATTCACCAAAATAGAGGCTTTTAAAGACTTCTAAAGCGACTTCCAAATTTTAGACATCTTGAGCGAGTTGACCGAAAATTATGATTTCAAATACTGCAATTTTGCAACACTTGAAATATCTTTTCTGGTCCAGAAAAGATTCTGGAAGGACAGAATGAAGGAGCGGAAAGAGTGCCTGTCCCCCTCACCCCTGATACTTGATTGTAGGGATCATCACTTCCTTCTTTGATGCATCAATATTTTATAAGATGTTTTGCATCTCTTGACGCGATATTCCTTCTTCACGAGACCAATGAAGCTGCAGTATATGTAAACAGAGGAGATGGTGATCTTGAACGCGGTGTCATTCGCCAGATTAATTTTCCGTTCTGAATATGGTACTGTACTGCTTCGATTATCTCTTCGTCTAATATAGAAGAATCATATTGAAGAATTGAAGATTTTGTAACAATTTCAAAAAGAGCGTCAAAGTTTTTTACTTTCTCAAGCTTTGACTCAATTTCTATTAATTTATAGGAAACTATGTGACTATCTTCATTGCTTCCTGTGGCAGGAGCATAAGATATTTGAAAGGAGCTTTATATTCCCTTTAATCACCGCTTTCAGTCCCTTGATAGGGGACAGTTTTGATTTAAACTCCTTTGTTAGGTTGACATTCTTCTGGAGAGCGTGTCATTGTCCCTGCTCCCAAAT
>JABUQX010001760.1:0-30000 GCA_015478945.1 Trachelipus rathkii | reverse complement strand
ACGAATTCACCTTCAGCAGAAGGCAGCCACGTTTGAAGCGGATATCTCAACTTGAAGACCTTTAAAAAGCTAAAATATGCCACAGCACCGCAACACCGGAGCTAAGGCCTCAAGAATTGCTCCAGGATGAAGAAAGTGATGGTAAAGGCCATCATGTTAATGATGATGATTACAATGATTAAGATAGTGATGATGATAGGAATGATGAAAATGTTAAAGATAACGATGATAAAGATAATGATTGTAATGATGATGATGAAAATGATTAAGATAGATATGATGATGATGGAAATGATATGTAAGGTACAGCTATATAGGTCTAAAAAACTACTTGTAAGCTACTTTTAAAATACAGTTTATTATTGATTACCATGGAAATACATACACTAATAGTTACTGGTCCAGACGATTATTATTATTTTGAAATACAAATAGGATAGAAAGATAGGATATTTTTAGCTAATATATATAATATATAATTATATATATTTATATATATATATATATATATATATATATATAATATATATATATATATATATATATATATATATCTGCTCCTCGCCACCCTTTTATGGAATGCGGGCAGCCCTAAGAAATGTGGTTAACAGAACAGGCTCAGCCCAGAGATCCTTTAACGATAAAAGTTGGACATTTCAGCATTAGGTGCTTCCTGCTATCAGTTATAGACACTTTTGACAAATCTGGGGGGGGGAGGTATTTTATTTATTATATACCTATATTCTAGGGGGAAAGGGTACTGTGCTGTTGGAGTTTCGTGGTCCAGAAAATGTTCTGTAGGGGAGATTTCAGTTGGACGTGTTTGTAAAATCTTGTTGTAAGGGTACCCAGTGATTACTCATTTTTTAGTTATTTGTGTATGGATGTATTTTATGCTGGGAGTGTCGTGTTTATATTGCTATTAGAGCCACTATTATTGATTTTATTCTTTTTATTGTCACTTGTTATTAATATTTTTTTGTCAGACTATAAATTTTATTAATTTTTATTTTTCCTTCGCCGAGTCTGTTTTCACTTTTGTATTAATCAACCTATTGTAGCTTACATTTGTTAGCTATAGCTTCTCTAATCGTTTCTGTTGCTAAGAAAGATGTCCTCATGAAATATGTTAAGGTGTGCGTGAATCGTTTTAAAATTTGTTTACTCATTTGTTAAATGCTTTATTTATTATTTATTTTTTATTTTGTGCCATATTATATTAAATTTTAATTTCATTATAACTGAAGGTGAATCAGTTACAAGAAATATATAGAAGTAACCTTCAGTCAGTGCTAGGCACATAAAGGAAAACTTGGTTAAACTCACATTTAAACTTGCCACTTTTATTAGAGAAATTATAATCAATCACCCTTGAAATTTGTTGTGGATTCCTATCTTGAAGGAAGGAAGCACCTTTGCATGAGGGTTCCGTACTCGCCAATTAAAGTATGAGGAACCGTACTCGCCGGTGCACAACTTAATGAAATGATGAGACCGATTTGTCCAACATTTTAATAATTAAAATGTGTTGTGTTTTTATCATTGCAATAAATCTTAATAAAAATGAAAAAATTCTTGTTTACACTTACAAAGGAATGAGTGTTTAGAAGCCTTTTATGCCAAGAAATATAAAGAAAGTTTAAAGAAATCCATATTACTGCGATAACTTTGTAAACTACTTTCTAGTATATATTGTGCCTCATATTTGGCTTTTTATGGACAACACATTGTTAAAAAATAGAATACATAAAAGAAAATAAAAATGATAGAGCGTGATATATTATATGCAACGCAACAGTAGAATCAGGATTCGCTGATATTATCCACAGACTTGTTTATAAGAAAAAGACCAAATCCCCGGGAAAATCATATCTTAGATCCTATATCATTCCAAAAACTACGGTTTTGATATCACAACAAAGTTTGAGTTAAACAAATTCTAGGAGGGAAGAGGGAATCTAACGATATATATTGGTCTTCTTTACAGCTCTTTTTTTCAGCATAGTCATTATATGTCATACATTTCTGGGCTGACAAATGAAATTTCAACGAATTGTGCAGGGGTCCACAGAGTAAATGTTAGACTTTAATATCGTCTTATACAAGAGAGCACCCGGAAACATTATTAATAACTCGAAGCAGCATCATTTGGTATAGACCAGGTAATTGTCTAGTTCAAAGAAAAGGAATTTAAATATTGTGAATCTCTAGGATAAAAATAATCAAGAACCTCTTGAGCCAACAGTAAGGGTATGGGGCGGACAGGTAGTGAAATAACAAAGAGCAGTTCATTGGACGGAGGCTAAGCCTAGGGTTATGATAATTTAATACCCTGTTGAATCTTCACGTTGCTTTCTGTGAATGAGTTTGAGCTCGGATGCCCAGCTACAAAAGTACACTTGGTTGAAGTCATAAATAGGTTCTATAATGGCTCTCACTCCACGGTACCCTGGAGTATTTAGGAGTTCAAGATGCTTGGTAATAATGTTTATATAACGTTTTAATATTTAGTTTATATTCATTATTGTAATATATTTATTTAAAATAAAGGCCGATAGTATTATTAAACATGAACAAAGTAAGCCTTTAAACGCAAAACTCATTGACAATTCAAATAGTTGAAAATAAAAAAATAAAAACTAAATCACAACAGCACATTGATAATGTCTGTCTGATTTCCAAAAATAGTTTACAGCAGTAAGTAAATGAAATTATAGATAATTGGAAAATTCATTTGATCTTGTTAAACATAAAACTGAGGCAAATAAAAACCATTCCCCAACTGCTAATGATTTAGTTGCCATTTCCAATTCAAATAGCAGCATTTGAAGTCAATAATTTGAATCGGAAATTAAGCATTTTATCGTGATTGTCTCAAAAAGCAAGTTACGGAAAAACAAGTGCAGAAAGGTTTGAAAAAAGTTAAGATCTTGCCTCAATCAAGTCAGTAAGTTACAATGCAAACTTGAATATAAATCAAAACTTAATGCGAGTCGAATTCTGTATACTCTATAAACTAAAATTTCCAGTCTTCAAATAATCTGAATTTTGAAAAACTCAAAGGTTTTCACTCACAAAGTTATTGTTCGGCTGCATAATATACTTGTTCATGTTATTACTGTTATTATAACTATTAATTTTATTATTATTGTCGTTTTTAGAATTATGAGTTACCATTATTAATATCTTCATTGATTGTTCCCAGCTGGACTCTATTCGCCGCCGTCATTTTCCTACTTTACGATCCATAACACCACCTTCCAAAAGATTATCCCATATCTTATCCGAATCTTCCCACTTTAGCAGTAACTCTACTTTCTTGTTTCTACAAGAAGTGAATGTTCTTCATAATATTTGATTTTGTTACGTAATACTAGGACTTTATAATGCAAGGATGTACTTTTGTTTAGTTTTTGCTTATTTTTAATTTTCCTTGAAAATAAAAAAAAATAACCTCAAATTTCACGAACATTAGCCACGATGACTTCGTCTCTATCATCGAGTTTCTAACTGCTACCCTTTCACCACCAGGGAAGGCGTATACGTGGTAAATGCTAGGGATGAGGGTATCCTTCCAGTTAAGGACAAAACTTTTACCGAAGAGGAACTCACAGAGAAACCATATATAGAGAATATAATTCCCCCCGTGATATACTATGACTGGAATCCTTCTGAAAACAGAAGTTGTGCTAGATGTAAAACTGTTTTCAAAATTTCAGGAAATGTCGAAACGGTCTGATCTTATCACCCAGGAAAAGAGAATGCACAGAGAACCCAGATCGCCGCTATTCATGCTGCAATTCACTTAATTTTGAGAACGGTTGCTGTCCATAAATATCATATATTCGAAAACATTGATTGGGGTGTAAATCGACCATTGTCCGGATTTCAATCGACTCAACCGACTAAAAGAGAATATTCACAATGGACTGCGAAATGATTTTCAGAGATCGGGGAAAAGAATTATCTCTAAAATCACATTTTATGAAGATACTGAAATGAGTAGACTATGGGCTGATGCTAGAATATCATCATCAGCTTTAAAGCCACCTATGTCTACAGATGAGCTAATTACTCTAGCTCTCAATAATGACACCATCAGAGACCAAGATAAGGAACACAAGAGAGGATGTACGAACACAGTTGGATTTGTGTTGAGAGATACAGAATACCATGCATGTTATGGCATTCATGGTAAAAAGAACAAGACACCATTAGTAGAAGATAAAAGAAGAAATAAACAACTACCAGTTTGTATTGATGACCCAAATGAGCTTAATGATTTCTTTTCTGATAATATGAACTGGTTGCTGTCTAATTCTGACAATTTAGGGTTCCCTGAGAAATTAATAAACATGGCTAATGTATACTCTGATGAGACGAACTATGATCAGGTAAAGCATGTATATAAAAATCTTTGAAATACAAAACTAATTAAGTGGTTAAACTTCTTTAGTGTTGTAGGACAGGAGTTAGCAGTATTCAGGTACTAATAAATTCATTCTTAAGCAAATTCCAGGATACAAATCCATAATTTTAATTAAAACTACTTCAGCAAGGAGTCATATATTTTATATTTTGCTCTTCAAGCAAGATTCCTTTGAAACTGTTGAAAACTGCATTTATAGAAAACTCATTGATAGTCTAGGACTCTAGGTTATAGTTTCTCAAAGTGGCACTCAATTCAAACTGATAAATTACAAAATTTAATTACTCTATCCATGATTTTTATTAACTCATTCTTCACTTATCTAAGACATTTCAATTTGGATTCTAACCAGCCACTTGATGATTGGCGCAGAAACAAACCTGCATTTATCCATGCCATGCATTGTCTATCTTTATCTGTAGAATACAAATCGAAAACAGAAGAAATTGTGACTCTGTCTCGGTATGCATACATGGAGCAGTTTGTTGCTGCACCAAACTATAGATGGCCAGGTAAAATTGTTAGCAAGATTGACTTTAGACCTAGAACTAAATATCAATCATTCTTGGAATGGTCTTTGATAATGCTTTGTGACCACATTGAGAAACATGAATCTAATCCTATTAATGAAGTTGAAGATACTACTGACTCCCTTGACAGATTTGGCTCTTATCTCACTCTTCATCTTAGAAAAGATTCCATCATTTGAAGCAGCACTTGACATCTGCTACTCAGGCTACTTCTAAAACAAGAATCAGAAGAGTGAAGATAATCAAGCTATGAATTTTGCCAAGAAGATAATGCATTGTGAAGATCAATTAGATTTTATAAATCTAAATGGGATTGGCTATAATGAAGGGACAGAACTTAGAATGCATGAATACAACTGTGAGCTAGTAAAGTATTTTGCAGATCAATTAAATAAGCATTTATGTGCTTTTCATGGAAATAATATTCAAGAATCAATTGCACATGAGTTTTATTCACGTCTAAGTTTTACCACCCTGAATTAAATAGCCACCTTAAAAGCCACTTGTATTGCTGATCCATTTGATGAGTTTCCTGGTAAAGACAGAAAGGAGAATTTGAAGAAGAGTAAGAAATCTAAATATTATATGCAATAGTGATGCCGAGACATGGGCATTGACACAAAGGGCTGATCTGGAAATTCTCAATATCATTGTCGCTGGACAGAAACATAGAGCATCTGTACGACATACAAAGTACGCTGATAACACAACCAAGTCGACGAATATAGCCATAGCTGCTTTCACAACAGCTCATGTCAGAGTGAAGCTTATAAGCTTTTGGACCCTGTCGGACAGAGTGTTTTATACTGCGATATCGATAGCTGTATATTTTTAGCTAAATAAGCCGATTTTGTTGTGCCTACAGGTTGGTTTTTCGGTGATTTAGCTGATGAAATAGGTACGGGGCTCACAGCGAACAGTTTCGTGTTGCACAGGACCGAAATTCATATGCTTTACCACCGCCAAAAGACGACGGGGGTGTAGTTCATATCTTAAAAGCTCTTTTTTCTTAAAAACTAAAGAATACCCCTTAGTGTAGAACGCTAAGATGTACGTAGTCGGTGTCTCTCGGCCTCCAGGTGGACGACGAGGGGACTTCGGCCCCCGTCAGCACGAGCCCCCTAATTATGTACAAAAAAAATCGAAAAATATCGATTTTCTTAAGCGTCTAAAACGTCTATTTACCTGTATATATTATATATATATATAATATATATATTAATTTAAAAAAAATATTTTAATTTTATATGCTATATATATGTCTCTAGTTTATATAGTATTATATATAAAATGATAAAAGTTTGTTAAAGTTTAAATTGAAAATTACTATAAATTAGTAAATTTACTGAATATTAAAAAACTTAAAGTCGTAATATAAATTAAACATTTCTAAAGCACGAATATGAATAAACTATTTAACAAATAAAAAGTAATTTTTTCTTGTTTTTGGATTTTCTAGCTTGCAGCTGCGAATTGTTTAATGAAATATACGCAATAGTATCGTTTTCTTGCGGGCGGTCAAACAAAACGAAAAAAGATAATGAATTTGGAAGTGTAACTAAACTTTTTTTATATAACGAAATTAAATTTTTTTTACATTGGAGGTGTATTCTGATACTTCTTTTAACCCCTAGGAACATAGGATACCCGCCCCAAAAAAAAAAATGTTTCGTAACATAGAAACATCTATTTATGTATCACAGGTAGCATTAAAAATAAAATTTTTGCTTTGACCCTTACGTATCCGTAGTGGGCGTTGAAGTAACTGTCATTCATAGTAATATAATATATATTATATATGATATTATATATATATAATGGCTATTTATAAGTGGTTGTCTGAGCTTCGAATATTCGATATTTTTAAAATATCATATATCGTTCATTCCAATAAAGTAAAGGGCAAATATTCGAGTTAAAAAAAAAGAAGCTCTCATTTCGGGTTTTCACCTTATAGGTATAAGTCGACAACTATTGACTTGTTGATGTGCAAACTTTCAAAATTTAAAAAATTAGTATTGATTTAATTCTTTGACTTTTAAACTTGGCTTCTCTTTCTATTTGAATACATATTTTTGAAGATGTATTCACTAACACTCTTTCATATAGTATTTTTATTGCATTTTAGCGATTGTCTCAGGAAATATATGTCAAATTATTTGAATGCCATAGCCTTTAATTTTTTTTTACTAATTCTGACGAAAGATTCAAACTAAATAGGGCCAAGTTAATCAGTATCTTAAAACATTACGTGAAGTTATAGATTATTACAAATATATATAATATATATATTAATATTATTATAGTATATATATATATATATATATAATAATATTATGATATAAATCTATGTAATATGAGTATATATTATATATAATATATATATATGATATGGCTTATTTCATCTATATAGTATATATAATATATATAATTAATAATATATATATATATATATATATATATAGTATATATATATATATATATATATACGATATATATATATTATATCATGGCCGATATCGCGCTGAGTCAACGAGCCCCCTAAAAAGGAGTTTAACCCTCTTAGGGCTCGAGCCGAATGGGACGAAGGGAGGGATGTTTCATAGCCCCGAGGGATGTCCGGAGAGAGACCCCGCAACACCAAAGACCAAAGAGCGGGGGTTCCGGAGACCATCCCGGGAAAGGCGAGGAGGGGGAATTAAGAGGGACGAAGTTCTCTAGAGGCCGAGAGACCCCCCGACTCCTGCATCGGTGGCTCACCGGGGTATTTCGTAATAGTTTTTAAATCACCCCCTCAACCACTCGGCAAGCCGCCCTATTTAATTTGCGGTCAAAGTCTTTTTTTTCAGTGCCATGCATATGCAACAATGTGTATGCCTACTGTGTGCTAGTTCGTTCTCTAGTTACATGGATGTATCGTTCGAGAATAAGACCTATATATATTTATATATAATATATAACACTAAATATAAAAGTGTATTACCATAATACTATATATATATATATATATATATTGTAATATAATATAATCAATATATATTAATATAATATTATATAATATCGATATATCCAGATACTCGAATATATCTGGAGAATAGTTCGATATATCGAATTATCGGTAAGCTCAGGAACGAAAAAATTGAATTTTACCATATATATTAATATATAAAAAAAAACCAGACGGATTGTTTGTAAACATATAATAATAATATTATATCACTTAATAATATATATAATCTATGATATATACGTCTATAGTAATACTATATATTAGTATATAATATATATATATATACATATCAATTAATTTTTCAATATTAAAATTACTTCATTTACCACACAATCTTACGAACTACCAAATTTGGGAAGGACTTTGATTTTAAACAATGGCGGAAATGATTACGAAAATTTCAAATTAATTTTGGAAATTTTATTATATTGTCAAAATTGGCCCAAATCTATCGTCTGACATATAAAAATCTTAATGGAGGCACAAAACAACTTCAAGATGTTAATTTCTCAAATATATAGATGCATTTAATTTAGGGCTATTAATTTAGCTTTTATTTTCCGTCAACATGGCCGGTGCAGGTAAGCAAATGCCTAAATAGTTTTGAAAAACAATGTTCAAAACTTTTTGCTCTTTAGTTAACCTTCTTTAAGAGTTTTTATCACACCAAATATATCAAATAATGGCGTAATTCAGATTGTTCGATGACAAAGTGACAACAACCCCTTTTAGTAGGAGTAAAAAGGATACGCAATCAGTTAAAAGAATTTATGTAGTCACGCGTTACAAAGCTGTTTTTTTTTTAAGATTTCGCTATGAAAGTTTAAAGAATTAGAACCAGATTCAGAATGGTATTCTGGCATTATCAGATGATGGTATTAAGTTGGTAAGGTTTCTAAATTGTTAACGGTTTAAAAATTATATAATCGAAAATATTTTAATTTGATTATATGTTTATACAACTTCACCGATTGTAATTAACAGCCTTCTCTCACAAAATACACTGACATAATACTCTCAAGTCTCAATTCAGTTTTGTGCGCGAGTACGTTAACTTGCAATATCGATATAGGAGAAACTTTTTCTTATTATTTTTTTAAAATGATAATTATCTTTTGTCGTCCAATTTTCACCACATTAAATGCCAAACGTACGATAATTTTTCCAGAATTGGGAATTTTCGATTATTAAATTTCTTAAAGATCTGTGACGTTCAAAGTTCAAATAATATATATAATATATATTATATATATATATATATATATATAATTATATATATATTATATATATATATATATATTATATATATATATATAAAATATTAATATATTATATATATATAGAGAGAAGAGAGAGAAGAGAAGATGAGAGAGAGGGTAAGAGAAATAAAAATATTGAAATAAAAAACAACAGTAAGAAGCCACATAGGGCCTATCGAGACATGTCCAGTAAACCAACAGAATCAGGTCAATCATACAGGTTCTATGCAAATCCACAATGACCACCCTAGGGTGTCAAAACCTATATAGTATACACAAAAGTTTAAAACATGCTCACATGCAATCCGCAGAGCACCAAAGGTTTTGTCAATAACTGGAATAGTAGTACACAAAATCTACAACTAAAAAGAAAAAATATAAACTATCTAGAAAAGAACACGCTAACCACACTACAAGCATTTAATAAGACTTGTCAATATATACATATTAAACTTTAATAACTACTGTAACTAAAACCCCGCCAGATTAGCTCCCTTCCATGGTCCAAGAATATGACTATATGTACACCAAAACCATCCATATACCGTATCAGATCCTTTTCTTTAAATGATAACAAACCTCCTGTGCCAAACCCATTTCAAAATTCCAAAAAGGCTTTCTTATATCAAGTGCAATGCTTTCCTCTATAATTTTCTTATATTCCTTGAATGTACCCAAGGGCCGTGCTCTTACTAGAAGAACTTAGTTGCTGTCTCCTCGTATATACAACTAGATGATAAATTAATTTTGTTAAGAGATGTTATCATAGTCGACCACTCAGACATCCCGCCTTTCTAACAGAAAACTTTACTAACTTTCATCCACTTCTCATATGCTCTAAGTTAATTAGCTTGTTGCTCTACGTGCCATTCTGTCTAGCATATATAGAGTTTTATCGTTTAAATAAGGGCCGGCAAACTGTGCACAATACTCAATATCTGGATCATAACATCTGTAGTGATTATATACAGTTTACTTATAACTTCTTGCTCTTGTAAACAACATCTGCGATTTGTTAGCACAGCATCTTATAGCTTTATTCCTTGCTTCCAAACATGATAGTTGGTTTCAAAGATGAGTATTTATAAATCACACCAAATCTTTTTCTTTCCACAGACTCAAGCTAATATTTATTCAGTATAGTAGTTAAAAATTTATTTGAGTAACCTAGGTGAAGAGAGCTTACACTTTTAACTATTGCCATTAAGTTGTACTCACTGTTTCTAGGCTTCACAACCCCACTCTTTATCAACAATGTGAATCACTCCACCTATACATCGACTGCAATAACTTCTACAACGGCCTTATGTGGGGAACCTTATGAAAGCTTTGCTGAAGTCTTATAGAAGATATAACAGATATTCAACTGGGATCCCTTCTGGCCAAGCGCGGAGTCGAGTAAGTATTCCATCAATATCTAAAGTTTGTTCTGACATGGACATACCCTATTCTAAAACCATAGGTGGGGAAGTCGTACAACACCTTGTTATCTTCCAAGTATTCCTAATATGACTCTTTCTAGTAACTTTCCAGAACTTTGAAAGCTCAGAGAAAGCAAAACCATAGAAGGCCAATACCACACCTTACCTTATTACCAACTGATTTAATTTATTCATGCACCTTCTTCCCACTCATAACTATCGAGTATAGAATCATCCGTTCCTTTTCATCCAACCTCTAATTTTACATACCCAGCCAAATCTCTCTAACAAACTCTTGAAACTCGCTTCAGATCACCCCGCAAAATCAAATCTGCACACAAAAGCAGGTTACCCTTCATTCTCTACCAGTTTCGATCAGTCGTAGCACCCTCCCTTACCTTAAATAATATCATCCCCACACATCCATATGTTATTTAAATTGCCATAAAGATATAAAACATTCCTGCCACATTCCTCTACTATTATCATCATTTTATAAAAACTACCAAAACATGTTACTAAATCTTAGTTCAGGTTGGTTGGTCAGATAATTTGCAAGTTGAATCTCCTAATATATTTAAAAAAATATTTATTTTTTTGATAAGATGAGAGTGATGTGTGTTGAACTTTTGATCTTGTTGAAAACTTTTTAAAATAATATATAAAGGAGGTAATACTTAGATATTTATATTTATTAATTAAGAAATTACCATTTTCCAGTTTGATCTAAGAGTTACCATGTTTCATAAGTATCAGTATTCTGAGAAAAATTAAATCGGCCTTTTCTGATAATAGTAATTTAAGAAATTAAAACCGAGAAACTGATATCTATATTTTAGTACTTTTTTTAAAAGAGCATTCATTTAAGAGGACATACAAACAGTTAAAAAAATTGTGGGACAATATTAAACCCAAAAAGCAAATACAACTAGCGGCAGTGAAAAAAGAAATTCTTTCTACAGGTGGAGGACTTTCACACCAAGGCTCCCGGATATAGATCCCGGAGATTATCTGTGCGAATCGTTTTCAACTGAAATATCAGGTGTTCTGAGACAGTGGACACCGGGCCCATGTCGGGCAGGTATAACACTAACTGGAAAGTGATAATATATAGTAGTATTATAATATATAATAGGTATTATAAAGGTATATATATATAGGTATATATATATAGTGAGGATATATAATAGTATATATGATATATAGTATATATGTATATAAATATATATATGATATATGAATTTAAAATAATTATTATTATTAGTATAATATTATTATTTATATTATTATATGTATTCTTATTATAATTATATATTATATATAATATTATTTATAATAATTATTATAATGATATAAATTATAATTATTGGTATTAATTATTGGTTGTCATAATTTTATTATAATTATTTTATGTATTATATTATTATTATATAAATACAATTTTTTGTATATATATATATATAGTTACGAGTATAAATATAATTATATATATATAGATATATATATATTATATTATATATTATATATTATATATAATATATATATATAAATAATAAAAATATATATATAAGATAGGTAATAATAATTATAATTAAAATTAATGATTAAGTATTCTGATAGATAATCGAGAAAGCCAACAACAAGCCACACGGCCGAATGGATCAATGCTACACGTAGTTGGTAGATAGCGCACGAACACTTACGTCGAAGAGCACATGGTACCCACTTCATATATCAGGCCTGATGCAATACTGCATGAAGCAATAGTCGATGCTCGTTCATAGAATTCTGTAGGTGATACTTGCTGAATAAGTGCCTGATACTGCCAAATATGGATGGCCTGGGGCTAGTGGTTAGAGCATTACGTGTTATTGTTAATCTCATGCGACGCCGTATAGTTCCAATGTTTCGAATCCCGCTTTGATGTGATTTAGTAAAATCATCGTGTGACCTTCATTTAAAAACCAACCTCCTATGGTGCAAGCCACAACATCTGCGGCATCTTTTCCATATAATGAAAATGGCGACGCTGCCTCTACAGACCATCCGGGCAAAGAGGGTCGTTCGTTTTTCCCTTGCAGGGGGCTCAGTGGCACCCAGGAGCCCTCCTGAACCACAGCCAAGTTGCAGCGGAGTAAATGCCCATGGGGGAGTCCCTGTTTTGACAACCTTTGTCAAAAATGCAGAGAAGCAACCTAATCCAACTGGACAGTAATAAAGGTAAATCAGTAACGCATTTGTTTTCACGAAAACACCTGGCTTAACTATTGTCCTCCTAAATTGAAACCAACATTATATAAAAGATAAGTTGATGACTGTTTTGCGATTATTCAGAGACAATCTTTTATAAATTGGGTAATTTTAAGAAAAATTCGTTATTTATATCGAAGAGTTATTTCAATTAAACAATACAATTATTGTGTAAACTAGGAAAAAAATAAATACCGACGCATTTTTTCTTATAATTTAATTAAAGTTATTTAAACTTACAGACTACTTATGAGCCTACCCAAGACGTCATAGCAAAATTTTCCAGAAACGAAGTCCTTGAAATGGAATACGTTTGTGAAGCATTGTTGGTCGTCGCGTTCTAAGAACATCACGCATAGTCAGCTCTAACATGTTGATTCGCAGCCGTCCCTTGATATCAGCCTGGTTTCCAATCGTCTATGTCTTGGTGAAATCTTCCACCTTGTTCCTCGCTGTTAATCTCCACAGTTTTGCGGGAAAATAGTCAGATGTTGAATGGAGAAAATGCATTCTTTATTATCGACATGCGAGCTCTCCATTTTTCGAAGCTTATTCATAACTCATTTACCAATGTGAGATTTTTCTGCCTTCTTTTATTTCCCAGAAAACCGTCAATTACTTTAATAAACGATCGCCATGCATCTTGTTCACTGGCTCCCATATTGGTGTAAAAATGCTTGTCTTTAACAGAGGTTCTAATTTGGACCGTCAAATATGCCTGCATGGGCAGCTTTGCCTCAGTGATGTGTGGGAATTTTTGGCCCAGTAGATACTTAAAAGCTTGGCCTTCTTTATTCATTGCTTTGACAAAGTTCTTCATACACAGGCAGCTTTTATGAAGGAGCGCAGTAAAACATCTTTGGGAGGAGACTAAGAGGTTCAGCTACCACGTGTGGCAGCACAATTTGGAAATGTCCTCTCGAAGCTGGCAGTTTTTTTTGCTTTAGTGCAGGACTAGTCACAGCGGCTTTATCGCATCCATAGACACATGAAAGTCAATGATATTTTGGTGTAGCCGTCCCGTTGCCATCCCAAGAAGAAGGCGACACCAACCTGAAAGAAAGGGATTAATTCCTTAAATTAAGATTAAAATGTATGTAAATACAAATGAATTTAACTGTCTTTATGCTTGCATATTTATGTACATGGTGTTTCTAAGAACTTATATTTTTTTTCATAGGTAATTTTTTTTTAAAAATGAAGATTGTATAATACAAGAAGAAACTGGAAATATATCTTACCTTGAAATCACCACATATTAACCAGTTGTGGTTAGAGTACTTGATTGTATTACAATACTTCCATATCTTTGTAGCTTTCTGTTAACTGAACTGAATGGGCAATAGGTACGAATGCATTTTATTGCAATTTATAAGAGTACTGCCTTCAAGCTTCTGCTGGAAGGAATCAATGAAGAGCTTCCATTCACTTGGTTGGCTAAGGAACGTGCCAAGTGCCTCAATTAATCCTTTTTACATCATTGCAATACACCAAATAGCTTCAAGAAGCAACTGCAAAGAACTTTGTCGAACCTCTTCGCTCATATGTTCTGAACAAAAGTATGTAGTTTCTTGAGAAAGGAGGTTGTTCTCACTAAGACGGGATGCAAGAAGTTGTGCGTTCTCTTTAGAAAGACCAAGATCTCTAGTCAAGTTATTTAATTTACTTTGAGTGAGTGGTCTTGGCGAAGTGTTTGTAGACGTAGGCTGATATATCACTGAAGTGTCAGTGTCAATCGCACTTTCTATAATCTCTCTAGTATTGTCTGTAGCCTCAGTTTTCACCAGTGGAGAAAGGAAATGGAAGCTACCTGGACCATTGGATTGTGGTTTAATGGCAGACAGGAACTCAGGGTAGACTAACAGTCGTGCTTTGTTCTTCTTATTGAATCGCCGAAAAAAGGTTTCGACCGACCTTAATTTAATTATTTTTAACATATTTTACCATTGTTTACCTTTTTTATACCCATTTTACCTTTTCTTATTATTTTTAACCCAATTTTAAATTACTATTAATTTTACCTTTTTAAATTTTTATAAAATATATTATATTATATATTATATATATAATATCATATATATATTATATTATATATATTATATATACTATTAATTATATATAGTATATAACTATATTATATATATATTATATATATATACATATATACTATATATAAGTTATATATAATATATAGATATATATACTATATAACTATAGTTTAATCTATATAACAGGTATATATATATATATATATATCATATATACTATCGGTTATATCATTATATACTATATATATATATATATAATATATATATATATATATATATATATATATATATATATATATATATATTATATATATATATATATATATATATATATATATATATATATATATATATTATATATATATAGTATAATATATTATATATACTAATATATATATATATAATATAATTATTATATATATATATATAAATTAACCACAATTTCTCTACCAGAATAATACACTATTTTTATACACAATTACAATTTCAATAAGCTACCAAAAGATTTTTATAAACCTTTCTAGATTTGTCAAGGACTATATTCGTAAAGTAATTATCTCACCTTTGAGATTGGTCATGCAAAAAATAGCAGTCTGTAATTTGGTCCTTGCCTTCTCTCCACACAATAGGTACAACAAATGACAAACAGTTCGTTTTGCCCTCACTCCAGCGCCTTAAGGCTATGATACGGGCTTTGCAGCACATATGTGGAGCAAAGGTTTTTTCTTGATCTCCTAGCTTATTCCAAAATATGCATTGTAAAGGAACTTTACTAACGGCGTCATTAGTGCATTGCTAGTCACTAAAAGTTACTTTGCCCACACATACAAAAATCTATAGACCTGTTTTAAAAGCAGCAACTGATTCCTGTAAACTCACTCAAAAAAAAAAAAAAAAAATATAAAACCACCTAGAACATTTTGGTCGAGGCCCGTTGTTATTATTATTATTATTATTTAATTATTATTATTATTCAATTATTATTATTATTATTATTATTATTATTATTATTATTATGTATTATTATTTATGTATTATTAGTTATTATTATTATTATTATTATTATTTATTCATTATCTATTAACTTTTACTTTCTTTCTTTTCTCTTTTCTTTTTTTATTTGAATGTCAAATTTCTAATAATTTCATACTACTTATTACTGTTGAACACCATGGATTAATTCTGTAATAAAATTCTAATAGTAAATTAGCCTTACCTAAAGTAAACTAGCATACATTTATTTATCTCATAGTTAATTTGTACATGAAACTTTTATATTTCTAAAATTTCATGTAAGTCTTTGTCGATTTCTGACTTAAAAAGTTAATTTCAATTAACTATTAGATAATAGTAAAAATTTAAAATCATTTTTCTATTATTATATTATTGATTTTATTATTATTAATATAATATGTCCGCACAAACAGCTTTTCAAGCAGCTGAAGTTACACACTATATCTTCAGTAAACTTTTTCGCCCTAATTCCGTGATAAATGAGAAGAATCGTGAAGATTGGTTTTAAAGTAATAGAAACTGGTGTTTTCCTTTCTTATAAGATCATATTATTCTTCTGGCACAAGATAGGTAAAGCAAAGCACAAGATTCTTATCAGTAAAGTAAGTGCTGAATCTATATTTTACTGGAATTTTTCATGCCGATGATACTGTATGACTCAAGTCCTCAAATAGTCTTTTTCCTGACTCTTTTCAAAAACTGCAAATCACTTTTCATATTTGGGATTATTGCCGATGCCCTTTTTTTCCTTGTGGCTCAATAAATTTGTACAATCAGCAAGGCATTTTTAAGTATTTTAAGAGATTAAAAACTTTGGAGTATGATGGATGCAGGGTTTTGGAATGATCCACTGCAATATACTGAAATGCGAGCCGTCTTTTGTGCAAAAATTTTTTGAAAGCATATGAAACTGGCTATTACATCCGGTTTGTACATCCTGAATAAATCTGTGGCTGTGGTAAATAAATCTAGTTTTGATATTCTTCATGCTTGGCAATAGCTGAGGCGAGTGATTCCAAATGACCTACGACTATGTTGCATATGCTACTTTTTTTTTTCACGTCTTCTTTGTTCAAAAGCTATGGCATCATTGAGAACTAGTGTCAAAGAGTGTAAAAGCAAGGTAATTTCTGGAAATTTCTGCTTGTGTAACTCCTGCAGCATATTAGGTGCGTTATCCTTTTCTATAAAATACATGAATTTTATAAGCAGGGAATGATTGAATTCTTCCATAAAGATTTTGAAGACAATCACACTTATATTAGATGCTGGTGAGAGATCCGTGAAGAAAAGGTGAAATCGAAGGTATAGTTTCATAGCCCAAATTAATTACAAGCCTACAAGCGCAAATATTTCAACTGCTCACCATTACGAGTTCACGGGTATTATAATTATCAAACAATTACATAACATAACTTAACGAAACATTGCAAATGTCTGCCTCACATGACTGTCGTAAAATCCTAACATGATATCTTAGTCTACGTAAAGATGCACCGCTCAATCCAGTTTTCTTTAATTAAATAGAATTAGGAAAGACTGAAATTAAAACATCAAATTGAAATCATTCGTCCTTTGACATAATAAAGATCGAATAAACAAATTATTTTCTAGATTGGCATACCAAAGAATCGGTCAAAAGAATCGGTACAATTTGCCGATTCCGTATTCCGTATTCTCCAATTTCCTGAAGAAACAGCCGATCCTCGATTCCGATTAATCGTCCATCATAATAATAATAATAATAATGAATAATATATAATAATAATCAATAATAAATAATCAATAATAAATAATAATAATAATAATAATAATATAATAATATATAATAATAATTGCTAAAGTTTAAGATGTGATTTAAATAATTAAAATTTTAATTTTTTTCTTCAAATTTTTGAAATTAACTGCAAGTATGAATAAATTTTTTGAGGAAAAGGTAATTCATTGTAATGTTTTATTTCATGATAATAACATAGATAAATAATAATAATAAATAATAATCATTAATAATAATAATAATATATAATAATAATAATTAATAATAATAATAATAATAAATAATAATATAATAAATAATAATGAATATATAATATATATATACAATCCTGCTATAAAAAAGATGTTTCAATAGCTTAGTTCTAAATGCTATCTGCCTTTTGATTTTTCAGTTAGTTATGAACATAAATATTTGTTTCATATATAATATATTATATATTATAGGCATATATATATATTATATATATAATAATATATATATATATATATATATATATATATATATATATAATATATATACTATATATATATAATATCAAGGTATTTATATAGTATATTATATATATAATATATACTATATTATATCATAATAATATTAATACTATAGATATATATATATATATTTATATAGTATATTAATATATATATATAATATACTATATATAAATATAATATATATACTAAGTATTGTATATATATACTATATATATATAATAATATTATTATATAGTATAATATTATACAATATTATATATAATATATATTATATAGTATGACTATATCGATATGATATATATTAATATATCTACTATAATATTATATTTTTATACTATAGGTAGATATACTATATATATATAATATTCATAAGTATATATATAAGTATATATATGTATATATATACCCATACTTATATATATATATATTTATATAATATATATATATAATATATATTATATCTTTAATATATGAATATTATATATATATACTAATATATATATATATGATATATATATATTATTATATATATATTACTATATATATATATTATACTATATATATATATATATAATACTAATTATAATAGTAAATAATATATATATATATATATAAATTATATATTATAATATATATATATATATTATTAAATTAATATATATATATAACTATATATATATAATATATATATATATATATATATATATAAATATATATATACTATATTAATATATATATATAATAATATATTATATTATAATATATAATAATATATAAATATATATTAGTATAAATATATATAATATATATATATTATACTATATATTAATATATAAATATAGGGCCGTAGGTATACTCTATAGAATTATTTATATTTTAGGGGGAATATATTTGTGTATTTTCCTGAGATATTATATTATATAATATATATATAATATATAATATATATATATAATTATCATATCATATATAATATAAAAACTCCTATCAAAACAGTAATGTATAATATATTATATATATAATATATTTTATATATTATATAATAATATAATATAATATTATAATATATAATATATTAATATTATAATATATATTATTATAATAATATACTAATAATAGATATTATATAGTATAAATATGATATGACGGATGGTGATCTTTCACTATACCGCAGGAATGATTGTGATAGTTTGTATTATATTAAGTTAAAATAATCTACTAATTACCGATTGTATATGCGGATGAGGATAGCGAGATTAAAGCGATCTAAGCGGAATAGGGATAGCTTAAGTTTTTCAGAGTTTTAATGAGCCACAAGATACTATCATACAAATATATATATTATATTATATATATATATATATATATATATATTCATATATATTTATATATAATATATATATATATATATATATATTATATAAATTTATAATTAGTAAAATTAATATTAAAATATATATATATATATATATAATATATATATATATATATATATATATATATATATATATATAATGATTATACAATATATATATATATTATATCATGATCATATAAAAAATTATATCATATTTTAAACATGGAAGCATTTCAAAATTATATATAATTAAAAAAAATCACATACTTTTATATTAATAAATAAAATCTTACTATCTTACTCTCTTACACTATTATGTGATAATTATACTATACATAATACACATAGATAAATAATTAAATAGACATATACTGGGTTAGTACTCACCTCACATAGTACATTGGAGAAAAGGGATATATATTAGTCACTTATTCAACGTAGTATAAGAAATGTCACTATTCTGTGAGATACGTTGTGAGATGCCAGATAATCAAAAGATCCTATTAAAATACGCTTACAATATGAGTTACGGTGAGTTGTATAGATCCTAGCTTAACAAGTTAAGGATAATGGTTATAGCCCACAATCCAATGAGGACTGTAATCCCAGACAATACGCTAATTAAGATTAGCGATTGAAGATCCCAATACAAGTACCTAATTGAGTACAGTTTAGGTAACACACAATATATAATATCTAAGATTATTGATTACGGTAACCTAATTAGTACAAAACGAGAGACATCATAAATTTTACTGATTTGAATAACTGCATCTTACTGGAGAGTCACACATTCGATGGAGATAATTACTTTTTCCAAGATTGGGAACATAATTCATATATGCGATTATTGTTAACTTACAAGAATATATAAAGAGGAATACCAATTATCAAACATGATCTTTAAACATTTTTCATGTATCTGAATGCGTGGTATACTATTTTATATAGTTATTCCTTGACGTAATGAAGATGATGAAAATAATTTTAATATTAATGTAGTTTTATGCAGTAACGAAATATTAAATATTAAAATATTGTACCACTCATATCATTTTCAATAATTAATTTTAAATAACTCCATAGTATATAAGTGCTGTATATTCAATGATATTATATGGAATTTTTAGAGCCTAACTCAAAATATACTAATAATATATATTCGAATGAATCGTATAAAGGTATCACATAAAATAGTTTTACTATATATACAAAACAGACTCTCTATATCAAGCACTATACTAAATACTACACGTGCTAGTACGCGATGAATAGAATATCCTACAGATTAAGTAAAGTGATTTATGGATGAATTAGATGAAGAAGTTCAATACTTCTTAGCTATACCAATCTTAAATAACTATCTCTAAAATATGCTATTAAACTTCCTTTTAAATAAAACTTCTTACATATTCGCTGATATAATCTTACATTAAACTTTACATCACATATCTTGTATTATCAACATATAGTATATATCTATTATACTATATAATATATATTATACATTGATAGGTAATCCATTTTCTGTGTGGTATCTATTTGAGAGTATAATTGTATATAATGGCAGTGTTATGGTCACTTTAACTTCGTGTGTTTTGGTTTTCTTGAGTGGGAAAATATTCTGATCACGCATTAATACTTTTGTAATTTTTGATGTATTAATAATGAGTATTCTCCGTTAGAGTAATCTTACTATTCACATGAGAGTTATGATGAAGCACATTCAGCTGTTATACAGCTTGAGCTATAACGAAAAGACATTTTCAACTAATCAGTGAGAGACGATAGACGAATATGAGATACTTGAATGACAAGAATTGTGACATCCTAGAGCATACCCAGCATAAAAGCGCCGAGGAATTCTCTTTAAGAACGCGGCAGGAGTGATGAAAGCAGATTCGGGCTACATGAGAATCTTATCTTCTCACGACTATACGATCTTGAGTCTTAAACACATACATTGATATATCTACCAATACTAATAGATTCTCACTACTCTTTTATTTTATTCGTGCCATATAGTAAATTTATTAATTATCTTTTTGAAAATTGGCAAAGAACAATTCTCTTCATTTCAATGTCCATTCGTAAAATAAACATACGAGCCATATCTCCACTCTTATGCATATTAACTACAAATAATTATAATTAGACGCTGAGTATTTCTGTGTAATTATTACCTAGCTATAGCTGCATAATAATGTCTTATAGAATATCTTCAAGATATACATAAAATTAATACTTCTACTATTATTATTATTAATAATATATATACATATATTTTATTTATGTATTTTTTATTAATTAATATTATTTATATTTATATTCTTATAATATTAATAATAATTAAAACATACACCTACAACTAGTCATCAAAACAAAATATGATATTAATATTATACATAATACACTATATAATTGAGGTTGCAATTAGTTTTCGGCTGGGGTTACAGATCTAATACCATATCAACCATATCTCCTGGCTAGGGTCATATAATATATAATAATATATAATCATATAATATATATATATATATATAATAATATATACTAATATACTATATATATATATACTAATTAATATATAATAATATATATTAATATATATTATAATATATAACAATATATAATATATATATATAATTTAAGAGTTTTATTATAAATCTCAAGTTCATATATTAATATTAGTAATTATATTAAATATAATATATTACAATATATAATATATATATTTATATATATAATATTATTAATAACATATCAATCATTTTAAAAATTAAAGAAAAAAAAACAATGTACAATACGTATATATATATATATATATATAAATATAAATATATATAGTATATATATATACTCTATATATATATATATAATATAATATACTATGATATACCTATATATATATATATAGTATTATATAATATACTATATATTATATACTATATATATATATATAATTAATATATATATATATAATATATGATAAGTCTTGATTTTAATTTAATAAAACAATAAAACTTAATTGTCATCAAGTTTTTGTTTTTAAATTAAAATGCAGATTTTTTTCGTGCAGTTTTTCGTCTCTTATTTTCTTGTGTGTCTTTTATTTATTTTTAGGTGACAAAATCGTGTCTTGTGTTTCGTGCGTCCTAATAATTATGAATTGAGTTATTTTGTGTCTTTCTGAAACATAAAACGCAATCTGTGTGTGTGTGCTTGTGTGTGTGTGTGTGTAGGTGTGGTGTGGTGTGTGTGTGTGGTGTGTGTGTGTGTGTGTCTCTCTCTCTCCCTCTCTTCCATCTCATTTTTTTATTTCTTTTTGCAGGTCTCTCTCACTTCTCTTTTCTCTTTCGCCATTCATCATGTGGACATTATCAGAAAATTTAGTCATTTGACAATTGCAGAGTATGTCTATCTCTCCCTCCCTCCCCTATCCTCCCACCTTATCTTCTGGGTGGGTAATTATATACTATTATATATATCATATATATATATAACTTTATATTATACTATATATGATAATACTAGTATATAATATATATATATATATATATCTATAGTAAACACCACCGAGCTGCTGCGGGGTAGGCCTAATCTAGGAGGGTGTTACTCAATTAACGGTCCGAGCAGGACGTAACCAAGCCCCAAGGAAAGAATAGCTCTGCATTCTCCCTCTCGACCAGTTGCAACCCTGGGACCCTCGCTTGGTTTGGCGATTGCTCTAACCACGAGCTTATCGGGGGATATATATATAGTATTATTATATTATATATATATAATATATATATAGTAAAATAAAAATATATATTAGTATATATATCATATATATATATATATATGTAATAGATATATATTATAAATTAAGGGCCGTGTGTTTGAATGTCCACCCTAATAAAAAGAGTGTCAGCTCAGATAAAACCATGAAAAAATCAGTTATTAACTGTTAATATCATACCGTTACATGCCACGACAGAGCCCGTTAACAATGCGTGCCAAGAATGAAATAGAAATGCCCCAACTCCCATTGGAATATAGTCAGTAGGGGTCAGAAGAAAATTTACAGAAAGGTCAAATCTCCTCTGTCACGTCTTGCTTGCTCTTAACCCATACCACCGTGCCCATCGGTTAGGGCATCCTTATGAACAAGTCTATTCATACCTTCGGAGGGTCAATAAGCAGATCACTCGTATTGCTCTTAAAAGGGTTTCGAGGAGGGAACATTGACATAACTCAAAACGGCATAAATTAAAATAATAATAATAATATAATATAATCAATAATAGATATATAATGAATAATAATAATAATAATAATATAAAATATAATAATATAATGATCAATAATAATGATAATAAACATAAAGAAATAACTGATAAAAATATTTAGAAAATAAAATTAAGTATATTAAAAGTATATAATAAAATAATAATAATAAAATAATATAATAATAAATAATAAATATAATAATATATAATAATAATAATAAGAAAATTTTAAAAGTGTAAACAAAGTAATAATACCTAAAAACAATTCATGCTTCAATTTTTACTGCTACTACCGATTTTATTTATGTTCAATTTGGTTACTGAAGAATCTAAGAGATTAATAAAATTGAAAAATTAGAGATAACATATTAAAAAAAAAAAAAAAAATTAAAAATCTATTTTAAAAGTTTTAAATGATGTTTTTAAGTTTAAATATTTTAAGAATACATTTAAGTAATATTATATACATATATTATAGTATATATTATATATATATATATATAATATATAATATTATATATATAATACTATATATATATCATATATATATATATATAATATATTATATATATAATATGATATATATATATAGTACAGTAATATAATTACTATATATATAATATATTATTCTTATATATATATATATTATATACGTATATACATATCATATATACTATATATATATTATATATACTAATAATATATATATATATATAATTATATTTAATATATATAATATCTATATATATATTATACTAATTATATATATATTATATAATATTATATATACTTAATTATATATATATATTATTATAATAGTATATAATTATATATATAATAATATATATATAATATACAACCAACTAACAATATTTATATATATATAATATCATAATATATATAATTATATTATTATTATATATATATAGTATTACTATATAAGTAATAGTAATATATAGTAATATAACTATAAATATATATTTATAATATATATATGTATATATATATTATATATTATATATATATATATTATACTATACTATATATAATATATTAATAGCTATATAAATATATATATATATATATAGTAATAGTATATATGTATATATTTTCAGGAAGGGTTGTGTGTGTGTGTGGTGCCATTCATTTGCTCAGAGTGGAATGTAAGCTTTTAATGTTGGTTTGTGTTAAAAAAAGTAAAAGCCTTACAATTGGAACAAAAAAATTTTTTAATTACTTTCAATTTTTGAATAAATGAAAATTATATTTCAAAATTTAGATTGAAAATGAAAAAAGATAATGCTGCTTATCTTTGAAAACAAAAAATTAATCTTGAAAAATATCTATATATAATTTCAATTTATTATTATAAATATTATATATAATATCTATTTTCTATAATAAAAAATATAATATAAATATATATATATATATATATACTATATATATAGTATATAATATATATATAATATTATATATCATATAAACAATAAACTAATCACTAATATAATTTAAAAATAATATCAATAATTAATAATTAATAATAATAATAAATAATAATAATAATAACTAATATAATAATAAATAATAATCGAAAATAGATAATAAATAATAATAATACTAAAATACATAAAAAATAATAAAATAATAAAAAAATATAAAAATAATATAATAAAATAATAATAATAATAATTTTTAACATTAATAAAATAATAATAATAATAAGTAAATATAATAATAAAAAAATAAGCTAGATTCAAACTACAATTGAAAACAATTTCAATTTAATATCTACTACTACTACTACTACTGAATAATCAATAATACAATAATAATAATAATAATAACGAGGTAATGAAAAGTATATAATATATAAAATTTAATAAAATAAATAATAATAAAAATAATATTCATCATTCTTTAAAAATACTAAGAAATATTACATTATTATTAATAATAAATGAATAATAATAATCAATAATAATAATCAATATAATAATATAATGAATATAATAATAAATAATAATGATAAAAATAAAAATCATCATTCAAGTTTGACTTGTACAACAATCAAAAATCATAAATATTACTTAAAAGTAATAATAATAATAATAATAATAATAATAATAATAATAATAATAATAATAATAATAATAATAATAATAATAATAATAATAATAATAATAATAATAATAATAATATTCGCAAATGATACTTTAGAGGGTATAGGGCTAGGAGAGCAATAATAATAATAATAATAATAATAATAATGGGTGTGGCAATAATCCTTATTAAATATGATGTGAGAATCTTTTTATCTGTCAATCTGCTGAATTTCGTGATTAACATGTGAATTATTCTTTATATATATATATATTTGTATATATTATTTTTCGATAAATATGAAAAAAAAAATATTATTTATTATGTAAATTATAAAAATATCAAGATTGACAGATAAATTGATTATTGGATGAATAACAGGATTTATGATTTGATGGATAAGTGATGGGCGTGTTCGTTGGTAGGTTGATGGGTGGATTTATGAATATATAAATGGTGGATTTATGGATTTATGTATAAAATAAATTGTGGATTGGTTGATGAATGGATGGGTAGACAAATATATAGGTAAATGGATTGAAAGACGAAGCTATGGTGGATGGATTGATGAATATATGAATGAATAGACGTATGGATAAAAAGAATCCATAAATGTAAAGTAGGTCATCAAATTTCTTAACTAAAAACAACTAACCACAAACGAGTTTTATAGAACAATCAGTATGCTCAATCCTGCGAATCTTTCTACAGATTATCCTGCTAAAACTCCGACCAACTTTCGAGGGCAATTGAAAGAGGTTAAAATTGACACACAAGCACACTTTTAAATTTATTTAAACTAATCAGAGAAAAGAATCACAATGCATTACAATTATTTAAAGTATTGAAAGGATATAAATGAAAATGGAAATAAGTTAGAAATACTTCACATAAAAGTCAATACGAATCATACCTTACAATATTTTCACAAACTAAAACGATTATCATTAAAAAAAACTATACAAACACACGAAAAAATTATGAACATCTCATAAATAATCCAGTTATAATATACCGGAAGTACTCAAAATGAAAGTTCACCGAAGCCCAAATAACTTCCGTACGTTCCACCCTACGAAAAAAAAACCTTTTCCAGTAAATAAATACAGAAATACCCTAATCCATATACACAATTTAATAATTAAGATAAAGGAGTAAAAACGGCAAATATAAATAATCTAACTATTCATTAACAAAAAAGTTCACTTAGAAAATAGTTTGTCACAGCTTATGGTAACCTTACAATTTTAGTAACAGTTTCTATTTGTCGATCTTTGAATAAAAATTATTTTGTTCAATTTTAATTTTCAAAGTATTCACCTTATCAATATTAAACACTCTTTTCTTTGTTTTCAATTGTTAATTGTTATTTTCAAAAATTTTGTTTTGGATTTTTTTTCCTTTATTTTTCAATTAATTATTTTCAATTAATTATTTGCGTGAAAATTTTTCAACGTTTATATCCCAATTTCCTTATATTAATCAATTTTGTTTTCAATAGTTTTGATTCAATCTTTAGTTTTCATTCATTATGTTTCAATTTGTAAGTACAATCATTGTTTCCATTTTTCGTTTTTAGGTTTCAACCATTATATTTCACTTTTTAGATTTCAATCCTTATATTTCAAATATTTATAGTTTTTAAATCCTTATTTTTCAATTTACTCAGTAGATAAGCGGTGCCTCTCATAAAATTTCCAAACTTCAAAGTTAAGCCAGAAAAAAAAACTGAAACGAGATAAAAAAAAAAAATAAATCCTAAATGTACAAGTAGCATCATGTAATATACAATAATTTTTCAATAAAATCTTGTAATAAAAACGATTAAATGGAAATAATAAAATTGCAATTTTCAACTCATAATTAATAGAAAAAATAAATATATCAATAAATAATATCTATCAAAAAACATAAAAATGATTAAATTAAATTAAAACAAAAAGAGTACCTGGACAATATTGTTGTCCAGTTTTATTTGCAATGTTCAAAGTTCAGAAAAGTTGACCACTGGTAACTTCAACCCCTACAATCACTGGCAATGCGTCCACTCTATCCAAAAACAAATAACAAAAAAAAAATAATAATATTAAAAATAAAATAGTTAAAATAATAAATTAATAGTTCTAACCATGATTTAAAATTAAACTCAATTCTTAATAAATTAATACCATCAAAAAATCAAAAAATAAGATGCATTAAGGTTAAATCACAAAAGCAACCATGTTACTCAAATGTAATAAAAAATTGAAAAATAAATCAAATAATAATAATACCTGGGCAAATACTGTCTAGTTTCTTTTTATCCACAACTTCTACTCTTCAGACCTTCAGATCAACCACAGGAGACTTTCACCCTTACGGATACTTCAATTCACTTCAAACGCTAGAAAATATAAAATTTAACTACTAATATAAATAAGTGAATATTATACTAATAATTAACCAATAAATTTTAATGAATAATATACAACAATTAATTAAATATAATAATTACTATCAACTGTATACTTAGGTTAAAAAACGCAGTCTCTACATCTATGAAATCGTTTATCAACCTACCGAGAATATACCGATTAAACATTTAATTTCTAACTACTGGAATCTACCCTGACAATAACTTACATAGTAGTAACCTAACTATAAAAATTTTCACCAAATTACGAATTGTATATTAAACGCTACGTTTTTTTTTAAAACTTTTTCTAACTGAAAAACATTATCATAAATTACTTTCTTTATATCACTTTAATAAATTTTTAATAAAATAAAAATTATCCCCCTTTCACATCCATAATTAAACTACACTGAATCTCCCATATTTGATGGGGATCTATAGTATTAAATGTACATGAACCTAAAAAAAAGGAAAAGTAAAGTTATGAGACAAAAACAAAAAAAGAAAAACCTAAATTACCACACCGCCATCGAAACATTGGGTTCGTTAAGAGAAGAGTACGGTGCCACCACAATATCGAGAACTATCCACAAAGCACAAAGCTTTTAATAAGGGTCGAAGAGATGTCGAAGACGAACATCTATCTGGACGGCCAAACTCGACATCATCTGAGGACAGTGTGAAATTGGTACGAGTTGTGATGGCATAAGATCGCCGCTTAAGTGGTCTGATGATTGTAGAGGAAATGAGCTTGGATTAAACCTCGGTGCCCAGATTTTTAGCAACCCATCTGCAATCGGGCTAAGCATTGCGCTGTTTTTTTTAGCTAACTACTACTGAAATGAATCCTGCTTTGACTCGGGGGATGGTTTCGGTCCCACCGCTGAAAAAGGTGTGGGGCCGTAAATCACCGGTGAGGATGTGATCAAGTATCATTTCCACTCTTCACTAAATCTTTTTCTACTCAATAAATCCATCGTTGTCGAATGGAAGCTTGTATCACCCCCCCTTTCCACCCAGCCACGGGCCAAAAAATTCAAAAGTGAAGGAGACATGCGTATAATCGGGCATAGAAAATTCACGTTCTCCTAAGTCCAGGGTTGTGGAGTCGGTTCAAAATTTTTTTGACTCCGACTCCGACTCCGACTCCACCCTCTTCAAAATTCCGACTCCGAACTCCGACTCTAAAATTACCACTCCGACTCCACCCTTTGTAAAATTACCGACTCGACTACGACTACCCAACCTTAACATTCTACAGGAAAATAAAATGAAAAGAACAAGATTTTTTCTCACTCAGATAAAGATAAACGAAAAACTAGGTGAGGAAACTTAAAAAAAAAAAATTTATTTTATTCTTTAATATTTATTAATATTCTTAAAATTTAGTAAATATCTTATGAAGCCTGAAGATAGTGCAAGCTATGATTGAACCTTGAAACTGGCGTGTATCGTCCTCGAGAGCAACAAAATGTTGCCAAAAATACCGTTTTTTTTGGAGAAAAATATTATTTTTTTTATTTTTATATCTTTTTAGGGGGTTCGAGCCGACTGAGGGACAGAGGGGGGACGAAGTCCCCCCCGTCGTTAACCTAGGCCGAAAACCGCCGACTCTATCCATCGTTCTTGTTTACCCGTGGGT